>LBNU01001379.1:0-28470 GCA_014162995.1 Artemisia annua
CGAAAATGCTTCTTTTGTGATTTTCCCTTCAAAAGTACCTAAAATGAGAAAAGAAACGACTTTGGGTGAAATCCAAACCAAAAACATACGAATTAGGACTCAAACCGACCCCTAAAAACGTAACATTTTTCGTCTCATCAAAAGTCAAATCTGAAAGTTGATTTAGGGAAACTTCCATGTCATCCTACGTGCCAAATCATTGTGGAAATTCTACAACATCACTACATACGACAACTGCTCACCTGTTCATGCTCCGCTCCTGAGGTTTATTTGACACAGTTCTGGAAATCTATTGATGTAAGCAAGGATGCGAAAACAATGGGGATTCGACTTGATCATAAAGACATTCAGTTTAATGTTGGAACCTTACGCTCAGTTCTTGGTTTACCAGCGGAAGGGTCCAGAAACTTCAAGAAGTTTACTCCACGTCCCTCATTATCAGAGATTATCAGACTACTACGGGAACTTGGGTATGATGAATCCAAAACCAAACTCACCGTCCTGTCATCTATCGACAGAAAGTATATTCCACAACCATGGCTCACTCTTTACTCCATCCTCACCAATTGTGTAACCGGCAAAGGAACCGGACACGAACACCCAACATTGGAACTGATGCAATTTTATTGGGGAGTTGTCAAAATGGCTCCCATTGACTTTGCTCAGATTATTTGGGAAGACATGACCAATCAAGCCCGACAGTTCAAAACTTCATCAACAAGGAATATTCCTTTCTTTCGGTACACCAAGTCTCTCATTGGACACTTCATGCATAAGTATTCAGAGATGGATTCAAGAAGGGAAGATAAAGAACACACACCGGCTATGGATCTCATGTACACCTCAGCTAGAATCCACAAAACGAGTACCACAAAACAAGGCATGAGAATTCCTGACATTCTTTTATCAGATGCTGTTCGTAACACCAATGCTTATCAAGTCTATGACAATGCTCAAAAGAATGACTCAGTCGGGTTAAGTTCCACAAAATCCAAAGCAGTTGCTAAGAGTACTGAAAAGACTTTCAAGGCTCCCAAGTTTAGATCAAAGAAAGTTACTCGTCAACCGACAAGGAAACTCACCCTTCGTGATGAACCGATAGAAAAGGATACTGAAGAAACAACTATGAAACGGGCAAAAGATACTCGAGGCAAGGGCAAACAACCTCAAGAGGAAGAAGCTGGAACTCCACCTGTGTCCGAATCTGAAGAAGACGAAAAAATGCAATTTGTCCTACAAGAAACTAAACACACAGAAGAGGAAAGGATAGCCAAGCTACGAAAGAAAGGTGAAGGGTCTGGCTCCAGAACAGTCGAAAAAGAAGTTCAGTCATCTGAGGAAGCAGAAGAAGATAAGTCTGAAGAAACTGGTTCTCAAGCACTCTCAGATACTGATACTGATCTTGAAAAGGTGAATTCAGATGATTCAGGCAACTCCGATAAGAGTGAAGCATCCTCAAGTTCAGAAAAACAGCTTACTGACGAAGAAGAACAGACCAGTGACAAAGATAGGGAAGTTAGTGAAGCTGTAGCTGAAGAATCTGAAGGAGAAACAGAAAGTAGCGATGAAAGAACAAGAGTTATAAGTGATGAAGAAAAGAAAGATGATGAAGAATCTGAAAATGAAGCAAGTGATAATGAAACTGGGAATGATGATGATGATCACCCAAAAGAACAAGAAACGGATGACACTACCGTTGACATCACCAGAAGTCATGAGATTGTTCCATTTACTGCTCCACTTCAACAACCTCAAGTAACCTCATCTCAGGATCAACCTTCAATGACTAAACCACTTCCACCTCAAACAACCCAAGCTCCACAAGAAACTGCTCATCCCAGTCTGCTAAGATCATTACAACAACAAATGAAGAATTTACAAGGGCAGATTTCAGACCAACAAAAAGACCTTGAACAATTCAAAGTCTACAACATTGATGCAGCCGTGGCAGACAGAGTGAAGAATAGATTACCAGGAGAAGTTCGAAAATATGTTTGTGAACAACTTCCAGCAACTGTGGAACAATACATCAAAGATTATCTGGAAAGGGTCGTAACACAAAAGTTTCAAACAACTCCGATAACTGTTCAGACTCTACCTTCTACACCTTCTGCTAGTGATCTTAAGGGAAAGCTGTTGGAAGCAATCATAGATGATCCAGATGAGGAAGACCTTCGAAAGGCACTGCTAAAGTCAATCAAAAGAGCTGAAAAGAAAGGTGAGGCTTGCAAGAAGACTAAGTCTACTAAGAGACGCCATGACGATCCAGATGATCAACAACAACAACAAGGCAAACGCAAAAGGATCCATGGCTCCACTACTAGACCTCAAAGAGCAGGAACAAGTACTCAAGCTACTGATGAAGTCCCGACACATTCAGCAGCTGATGTTCAAATGGAAGAAGCTGAGGAATTGGATGCTCCAGATCCAGGATTTGAAATCCCACAGGAGATACCTGCCGATATCACCGAACCACCTACAGAAGCTCCAATCATACCACCTCCGGAATGGATTGACACCTCTGCTCCAACTTACAATTGGTTCGATGAAATGGTCGATGCTCACCCTGATGTTCCTGAATCAGAAGTACCAATGGAAGGTTCAATTATAGGTTTCACCAAAAGAATCAAGAAGATCATGAAAACCCAGAAACTTCTACTTTCTGATTTAGTGGAGAATCGAAAAGCAGGGTTCACAGAATACAATACGTGCACCACATCTGAACTCGAATTTGAATACAACATTGAAGAATGTGCACGTGCTCTGTCAGAAAACATCACCTGGGAAAAGAAGCCTTCATGGGATAGAATCTATCCTGGAAATGATCCTGACTTTACATTTCAAGACTTCTCCCAACCTTTACCCCTCATTGGTCCTCCCAACAATCCTAAGATCCCTAAAGAATATTTCTTCAACAACGATCTCTTGTATCTCATTCATGGCAACACTGATCCAGCACACCGTTATGCAACATCTCTCTCCAAGTTCAAGGCTGCATCATACCTTCTTGATAATCTTGAAGACCAAATGAAGGGTTTGCACTCATCATCGGTTTCCAAGTACAATGTTGAAGCATCTATGGGAATTCTTCACTGGCCAGAAATGCGCAGATGGTTTTACAAATGGAAGTTAACGTTCAAATCAAAAGGCAAGCCGTACACAAACCACCAAATTCTTGGCATCATAGATATTCCTGAAACTGAAAGGAGATATGGTTACAACTTCCTCGACAAAATTGTGGTCAGACGAAGTGATGACAAAGAGTATTCATTCAGTGAGGCTGACTATCATCGATTGAATCCTAATGACATCGAAGATTTGTATGTACTTAAGGTTCAAGGCAAAGTTCAAAATCTACCTGGCAGCCTTCAGTATGATCTCATCAACTCACTTCTAATCTTTGCTCGTCAACGCATCATCCGAGCAAGGGTTGAAGATGCACAATTAGGAGTTGAAAGTTATCAAACCTCTCTCAACTTCACCGCCCCACAAACAAACATTCATCTAGGTATGAAGCCCTGCACGTTCATAAGAAAACCATTTGGAGTTGTCTTCACCAAAGGAGAAGCTAAGAGATTCATGAGATATGATGAGACTCACAAGTTCGGGGATCAGACTCTCAAGTTGGTCAGAATTCAGCTGGAACAAAGACTGAAGAGTTATGATCAAGGAAACAAAAGGGGTTGTATAAGGAATGATGTTCGAGAAGCTCTAAAGTTCATGGATAGGATCAACCAATGTTTGAAGTTCAGAAATCACATTCGCACATTGGAAAGCTTGGTTGGAGGAAGAGCACCTATTCCAAACATCCTCACTTACCGTCGTCCTGATGAACCGTTACTCTGATTGATCATCCTTTGGTACATCATTATCTAATATTTTTTTCATTATCACATTTTTATATTACTATGGCTTGTGCACACATATCAGTGTACAACCCGTACTTGTAAAGAAAGGACCCTGAGGTACGCTTCAGTGCCTCAATCCTAATATAAGGAGCGAAAGCTTCTTACTTTTGAGTAGAATTAATTCACATTTTCAAAATTTTCACAATTCTGCTCAAAAGGACAAGTATTCCCTCTCGTATTTAAAATCTCAAAAAGTTTGTTCACTATTTGAGGGGGAGTACTTGAAAGACCTATGTTCTAAAATAAAAGTTCTCGTTGGATTCTCCCCATAAAACTCAAAAGGCATATTTTAATCAAACGTTTCTCAAAAACAACATTTGATATGCTATTTTTGAGGGGGAGAAAAAGGAAAAGTGATTAAAATATGATGGCAAAGTTGTATCTCGTNGCGGTGGTCTCAACGTGGTCTACAGTCGTGGGGTGATCTCCAGCGACTCACCTAATCGTGGGTGTACTTTTGTATGTCCGTGTAAGCTCCTTCGGGAGTATCCGATTAGGAACGGTCGTGGTAAGGGTTAGAGAAAGTTTTCACACTATGCTGATAACGATCTCTAATTCCGAACCTGTAAGTACCGGTTGTTTATTACTAACAAAATTTCATGCAGGTACAATCACCATCGTGACACGGGTTCTACATGCTCATACATACATCTCAAATTCCACAAAAGATTCTCACTAAAGATCGATGCAGAAAAGTCTAAGAATGATTCTGTGTCAAAATGAATCCATACAGTTGAATGACAAAGATATGAAGTTATGTGATGAAAGCAACGTCAAAGATGTATGAGCATGTTGGAAAGGCGGTAATCCATCAGAGGCAAAGGAGTGACTAAAGGCAGATACTTACATCATTGGATCACATCAACAACGATGAACAAAGCTTGATGAACAAAGAATCACTATCCATCTAATCATTTTTTGAAGACGTCAAGAACTATGAATGTCAAAGATGAAAGACAAAGATGATGACATCACGCAACCTTTGATGACCGACCCTTAGGGGGAGATTGTTAGGAACACATTTTTTTAATATCAAGTCTCGGTCATTAAGTTTTGTAATATGTTGCTTTAGAATATTTTTTAGTTAAGTTTTATCCATGTTTACATAAGTTTAGTTAATGTTTACATGTTTGGTTAAAGTCTAAGGGGCAATATTGACAATAGTGGAAACTTATGTAAGCCCCTAGACCCTATAAATAGTAATGTAAACCCTCCAAGGAGGGTGTTGGTTCTCTTAGGAATATCAAAGTTCATTTCATTTTCATCTTTCAAGAGTTCCTTCCACTTTCTCTCTCTACTCTCTTTCTGTCTCTAAAGATTATATGTTTTATGTTACAAAATGGTGACCTAACAACATCCTGATTACTTTCACACCCTTTATGACTCATATTTGGCGGATTAGAAATAACATTGCTATCAGTTTTTTCAAACAAAATTGTGTTATAAATGGGATTAATTTGATCAGTATGCTGGCGTTCATTAGTGGGCACATTGTGTTGATTAGTTAAGGGTACCTCAGCACATGACACATATTCTTTTACCAGACTGAAATCAGCATCCATATCTCGTGTAACAAGAGTCACTGAGCTGCTGGAAGCATCAAGCTCATCAGTCTCTGATCCATTGCATATCCTGACAGCTGATCCAACATCCGATGCTTTACCCGATTTACCCGAATTACCAATATCATCACATGATTGTACCCGAGATGCCTTCACCCTTTCGTCATACATAGGTTTGTGATGTGCTCTTTCCTCAATGAACCTTTTCACATTACCCATGAGTTGGATGAGTGTATCTCTGAACATGTCAACCTTATTACCCGTGTGGTCAGCAAAACACTGTTTCGTCATCTGACTATCGTAGTCATACTCCAAGTTGAATTTAGAATCGATGAACACTTGGAGGTGTTTGTTGATCACACACAGGGCATCCATGGATCCACTGTTGGAAGAATCCCCTTGGTCGAGTTGTTGTTGTAATTGATCTAAGTTAAGAATCATTGTGTCTGCGAAAGCCTGAACATCTTGACCAAAGAGTGTTGCAAATGCACGTTCGAATGCCATTTTGAATCCAGTTCCCTCTAAAAGTACTGAGAGATGTGAATGAAGTTGTTGAAAGCATTCTATGCAGCAGTCCTTTGCATTACTGATCAATTTAAGTGGCTGATGGAACTCTTTCACTTGAGAATTTGAGCTCAATGAATCCATGATCGTAATATCTGACTCAAAAACGTTAGTTAGTTCAAGAACATTTGTCAGTTGTACTGTGTTGGAATTCTTGTGTTCATCGACCATATCGTACAATTTGAGTATCTCAAGTATGACACTATCTGAATAATTTGTCATACTGAGAACGCCCATAGGTTTTAATAGTTGTTGTGGCAACTACTGAGGAACAAAATGCTGACAATATAGCTGCTAAACAAAGGAGATAACCGCCACTCAAGTGAGCTAACCGCTGACTTGAGATAACCACTGAGTAAACTAACCGCTGGTCAAAAGATAACCGCTAGTCAAAAGATAACCGCTGAACAAGGTAACCTCTGAAAGGTGATAAACGCTGAAGATATAACCGCTAATGAGATAACCGCTAGTCACAATACGACAACTTGTACTAACCGCTGATCACTAACTGCCAAAACAGTCCCTGTCTAGCATTTTTGTCCTCAAATCCAAAATAGTAGAAAAACGGCTAACCGCTAAAACTAACCTCTAAGAACAGAAAGTTAACCGCTCCTAAGAAACCAAGCCCGAAGAGGAAACCGCTACGAAGAAACACGTATAAAACTCATTCTAATCACAACCACACGTACGAACTGACCAACCCAAGTGAATAACTAGCTATATTTAACACCTCTAAACCTAGAAGTACAAGAAAATCACAAGTTAAACCACAAATGAGCTCAAACTTGAGTGTTAACTACCTAAACCATTCGAACCAAAGAAAAACATAAAAACCAAGACCTAAAACCGAGCACAAACAATCCCTAGGATGTAACCATGGCTCTCTGATACCAATTGTAGGATACTCATAATCTTAAACACGTATATATTTGTGTTAACCAAATGAGCACAAAAAACATGAACGAACCATACCACAAGCTAACCGATTGATGGTTAACCAATTCCTCTCTTCTACATCCTTTGGTTTACTTTCTTCAATGGCAATGTCTAGACCTTGCTGAAAAAGAACGTCTAGAACCTCACTTTGCCACATACCGATATGGCATGTGCCATCAAAAATCTCCACCGCCAATCTTGCATTCGTCAAGACTGGTCTAGCTCAACTTGGAGATGTTGGATCCACTTATGTGGAAGGTTTGTCAACTATGCCATTCACCATTTGGTGTACAAATTAATTTTCAATAGCTTCAACCAAAAAAACCAACAAAATTCTTTTCTGATGTGGAGGATCAAATTTAATTGCAACCACAGAGCATACTAAGAATAACCTCGGCTCTTGATACCACTTGTTGTTGAATAACCTCGATAATATCCCACAGACTAGGTAAAGAGTGTGAATCTTTCAACACAAGTATACCTAAAACTAGCTTATTGAAAATTAAGACACTATGAAATGAACAAGAGAATGGAACACCAAACTTATATATTTCTCAATCAAATAAACATATTGCAAAACTAGAAACCTACTAGTACAAAAGAAAGGAAGATAGAACACTACAAGATTGCTTGTATGTGTGTTTTGGTGTGTCTAAAACTCAAATACTAAGGTCCTATTTATAGGCTAAGAATTCTTCACACCTGCTAGTAGAAGCAAGTTGATAGCAAAGATAAGCCAACTTGTTGCAACTTGTATGAAGAATATTATCAAGTGGACATGAGCCACATTTATTCCAACACTAAACATAAATTTATCATTATCAGATACCCACCTGGACAGGCAAGCATAAGAAGTAAGCAAATCCAAAGGTTCTATGATATAGCCACAGCCCCGAGGTCATCTTCTTAAGGTAGATCCATGTTATAAATTTATGATCACAGAAATCTGAGAGTCGTGTAAACACTTTTGGATTGAAGTATTTCGACGGTTCTATCGAAATCTCAAATTGGATAAAACTCAGATTAAGAATCGAGAATATGTTTTTGTTGTTATGAAAACCGAACCAGAGATAGATAACATATATATGACCAACAAAACTGAAATTCGGTTGTAACTGCCATAGCAGTTATTTTAACTACTGAATCAGTTAAATCAAAGGGCAAAAATCATGTCCATAATTCTGGGAATTTTATTTTAAATGCGTTTTTAACATAGCACTTAATACCAAATAAATGTGTTTTTTTAAGTACGTCACAAAACAAGAAAACTTTCTCATAGTGCAGTTATATTAGCGGATTTTGAATTTGTGAATTGAGCTAGTTATGAAATCAAATCATCAACTAGGCGTCTCAAACAAGCGGATGATGAGCCACCTTCTTCAAGTGCCATTCGGCTCTTGGCTTTCATTTCCATTACTTTGGATCGAACCTCACTATTTGTATCCATCAAACCTCTTATTCCCTTCTCAATGTCTGCAGCTAAAACCAAACTCTGATCCTTGCTCAATTGGCTATAATCCAAAGAGATCTCAACAGCCAATCCTAATTCTTTTAACCAACTGAAATGCATTTAACTGTTGCTCTGCGTACATTGGCCACGTGGCAATTGGGACTCCGTACCAAAGGCTCTCCATTACAGAGTTTCATCCACAGTGGGATATGAACCCCCCAACCGCCACGTCAGCCAGCACTTCCGTTTATGGGACCCAACCAACCACTTTCCCCTTATCAGCTGTAGGCTCTAGAAACCCGTCTGGTAAAACTTCATTGTAGTATGTGTATTCACCCGGGAGATTCTTTATGTCCTCAGTGGGAGGCCGGCGTAGGGACCATATGAAGCGGTATTCACTCTTTTCTACAGCGATTGTTATTTCTTTGACTTGTTCCCTATTGAAATATCCCTTGGATCCAAAGCATAGGAGCAGGACCGATGACTTTGGTTGACCTTCCAACCATTGCAACACGTCACTGTTTTGTGTAGGTTTTTCAGGTTTTAGCAAGGGACCCACTGTCTAGACAGGAGGTGTGTTATCATCATAGGAAAGAAGAGCATGAGTTTCTAGCTCTTGAAAGGTGTTCAAGATTATACTCTTGGCTTCTCTATACCTTCTGGTATAACGATTAAACCTTGTGATCTGAGATTTGTCCAGAAGCTGATGTGGCAGCACACTTGGAGGAATTGCAGCTGCATAGCTTGGGATCATTAACTCCGTGGTTGAGTTTGCCAACTCAGATACATCCTGACCATGTTCGTCATGTAGAGTCTGAATGTATAATATTCTCCCAAGAAAAGCAGCATTTGTTGGGAATGACACGTATGTCGGAACACCAAATTCTTTACCAACATCAATCATTAGTGTACAGAACATGTCAACAACTAATACTGAGCCGAGGAGCTTGATCCTGGGACCACTGGAACTGACCAGATACAAGCTCCCTTATGATAGGCCTATGGGCCTCAATGACTGCTTCAGCCCGTAAGCCGACAGTTGGACATTCAGTAAACAAATCAGGATCCATAGGTGGGAAATGGATGAATTTGATCCGATCAATGTCATCATCACTTATGGAGTGGGTGTAGCTGGTGCCGACTGGGTCACCGGGGAGCTCTATGACAAGTACAGTAATGGTGATATAGNCTATGGGCCTCAATGACTGCTTCAGCCCGTAAGCCGACAGTTGGACATTCAGTAAACAAATCAGGATCCATAGGTGGGAAATGGATGAATTTGATCCGATCAATGTCATCATCACTTATGGAGTGGGTGTAGCTGGTGCCGACTGGGTCACCGGGGAGCTCTATGACAAGTACAGTAATGGTGATATAGTGAAATCGATTGACCAAGAGCCTGACCAGCATGTCCCATAAGCAGGGATGGGATTGAAAACAATAATCTCGATATTGCTTCTTTATCAAACTCGAAGGAACAAAGTCGTAGATAGGAAACTTATTAACCGAATTTGTTAGTTAAGTTAGTTAAATGTATTTAGCCCTAATATTGAAAGGGTGTGTCGTTTGGGGTCAGAACCCCTTGAACCGATGCAATGGTTCATGGCGACCATTCGCAAACTATATATAGACATGTACATGTAAAGTTACAAAGTTTAGACCGATAATAGTTATTCAGATTTATTGTTTACTTGCAATTTCAATATCGACTCTCAAATTGGGACCAACATTTGGCATCAAGAGCCATACTCGTTACACACTCCGAGAAACTTTTAAACGAGACCGAGTGGAAACCAAACGAAAAATAGGCGCTGGAACTTTTTGTTGCAGGGAAGAACACGCAACGTATACACTTAGAAAACGTTGCCTGGATAACTAGGACGCAAGGGAAGGAAGTGCACGTCCATACCTGCATGGAAATTGCAAACGAGAAGGGGCACCAAACGAAGTGCTGACCAAAGTTTGGTTGTGTTGTGTGTTTGCTGTACGCGGCAGTAAGAACAAGAGAAGAACACACAAGTTTTTTTTCAAAAATTTTGGTTGTGTTTAGTACCACACGACAACAAACCAAGGAGACCCTTTGTTGCATATTGTAACGCAACAAATTGGAAGGAAGTAAAGACCCATTGCCAACAGATTTAGCGTGGCAACTTGGAAGAAAACGGACATCAAGAAGGAGACCCACAGTTGCAAATTTAACGCAACACGTTTGGAAGAAAGGAAGGTTGCTTGGATAAAGGAAAGGTACCGAGAGAAAAAAAACAGAAAACAATCCGAGAATTGTTTGGGCGCACGCTAGCAATACGAGAACAACAACAAAGAAGAAAACAATCTGATCAATTGTTTGGGAAAAGGATACCGAGGGTATTATTGTTGTGGGATATACGGTGTGGAACAAAAGCGAGAATAAAGGAAAGTGTATTGTGGGACGCGTTTGAGAAGTAACAAGCAACCTAGGCAACAAGGCAAAAACAATATCGTTAACCTTGTTTAGAGACGTACTACCGAATTAGTATTAGAAGGAAAACAAACAACGGTTTGTTTAAGAAAATACCGAGAAGTATTTTGGGTACTTTGTGATAACAAGGAACTTGGAACCGGAAAGAAAAACAACATACAACAAAATTGTTGTGTTACCGAAAGTGTTTGGACACTTTGGAGGGAAGCCGAGACACAAGCAAGGAGTCTAGGGCACGTTAAGGTTCAAATCGACACAAAGGAAAAAGGGAAACAACGTGGTGAAAGCGTGGTACTTTGGAAAGCAATTCGACAAGACATCAAGGGGTGTACGCGAATTAGCTTTGGTGAACAAGGGAAAGAAAGGCATAGTTGGTACAATTCAAGTATCGACATAAAGGGGAATACGTTTGTGTTGAAACACAACAACGAGGTCACAAGAAAATTCGAAACTTTGGATTTCAATTTCTCATTTACATAGTATAGATACTTGTTTATACTATTAGGAAATCCCGAGAACTATATATTGATCCCGTTATATTAGGATTCCCGGATAACTATTTCTGTTCTCGTAGTTTAAGTGATACCACTAGTAAGAATTCTCATACAAGTAGAAGGTGAAGATTATAAACACCTTTAAGATGGCCGGTGACGACGCGAATGACACTAATAACAATGTAGTGAAACCCGTAACACCTATTGCAGAATACCAATGCCCTAAGCTTAAAACCACAAACTACACGGTTTGGGCTATACAAATTAAGGTTATATTAGAAGCACATGGTTTATGGGAGACAATGGAACCTAAGGAAAACGCACAAGTAGATGATAAGAAAGATAAGGCAACTATTGCCCTCTTATATCAAGCGTTAACCGAGGATGTAATTTTGCAAGTAGCAAGTTGTAAAACGGCAAGGGAATTATGGGAATCGTTGAAAAGGAGACACGTTGGAGAAGAGAAAGTGCAACAAGCACGGTTACAATCATTGATGATTGGATTTAATGCCCTTCAGATGAAGGAAGATGAAACGGTGGATGCATTCGCGAACAAACTAAATGGTTATGCCACGAAGGCTAAAGAATTAGGAAAGACCATGGATGAATCACTTTTAGTTAGAAAACTATTAGACTCCACACCAGATAGATTCATTCAGATAGTAGCATCCATAGAACAGACGAATGATCTCAATAACATTACCTTAGATGAGATTACGAGAAAACTTAAGGCATTCAAGGAAAGGATAAAACTCCGAAAGGGAGGTCAAGTAGAAAGCCAGGATAATTTGCTATTCACACAAGGCGAACACTCTAAGAATGGAAAACGTTTTACAAAACGTAGAGGTAGATCAAACTACTCACGAGGGAACTGGCAAAACAATAAGAATAGGGATAACTCGAATGGAGAAAACTCAACTCACGGAGATAAGTCGAATAAAGGTAGACGTGAGTGGGATGTAAGAAAAGCAAAATGTTTCAATTGCGGGAAACATGGACATATTAGGAAAGATTGCAGAAAACCATCAACAACCCAGGAACAATCAAACCTTATCTTAGAAGACGATGAACCATCACTGTTAATGACTAGACACGAAACTGAACACGAAGAAGTTTTGTTGAACGAAGGACAAATACAACCCGGAAAGTATGCTACAACAGATGCTAGTATATGGTATTTAGATAATGGTGCAAGTAACCATATGACGGAAACCAAGAGTCATTTTAAGGATATTAACGAAAGCATCACTGGACGCGTTCGTTTTGGAGATGGATCGTATGTGAAGATAAAGGGTAGAGGTTCAATATTATTAGGATATAGAAACAAGGAACAAAAGATTGTGTCGGACGTTTACTACATTCCAAACCTCAAGAGTAATATACTTAGTCTAGGACAACTTACCGAGATAGGTTGCAAGATCATCATGGATGGAAACATATTGACTTTGTATGATAAGTGTAAGAAATTGTTGATGAAGGTAGAGAGATCAAAGAATCGACTTTACAGTATTAGACTACAAATAGAGGCACCTATATGTCTCTTAGCAAACGTAGATAACCAAGCATGGTTATGGCATGCTAGATTAGGTCATCTGAACTTTGACGCATTGGACAAGATGACAAGGAAAGGTCTAGTAAATGGAGTACCAAGAATAGGTCATGCAGGACAAATCTGTGATGCATGCTTATTAGGAAAGCACATTAGAACACCATTTCCACACAAAGCTAAATTCAGGTCAAGAAACCCATTGGACTTAGTATATGGAGATCTTTGTGGTCTCATAAGTCCAACCACACACTCAGGAAAGAAGTTCATCTTCTTATTGATAGATGACTGCACACGTTTTATGTGGGCCTACTTTCTAACCTCGAAAGATCAGGCATTTAGCACATTTAAGGAATTTAGACAAAAGATTGAAAGGGAGTTGAAGTTGAAGTTAAAGATGCTAAGAACAGATAGAGGAGGTGAATTTACATCAAATGAGTTCACCGATTACTGTAAGGAACATGGTATAGCAAGACAGTTGATAGCACCATACTCACCACAACAGAATGGAGTAGTGGAGAGAAGAAATAGGACAGTGTTATCAACAACTAGGAGTATGATGAAAGNTAACAGAATGGAGTAGTGGAGAGAAGAAATAGGACAGTGTTGTCAACAACTAGGAGTATGATGAAAGCAATGAAGTTACCTTTAACTTTTTGGGCGGAAGCAGTCAGACACGCCATTTACATCCTCAACAGGGTACCTACGAAATCCCTAGAAGATAAAACACCATATGAAGCACTCTACAATAGGAAACCGAACCTAGAATACCTAAGAATATTCGGATGCACAGCTTATGCTAAGATAACGATACCACACTTAAAGAAGTTGGATGATAGAAGCATACCGATGGTGTATTTAGGAGTAGAGGAAGGATCAAAAGCATGTAAGTTATATGATCCGATAAGAAAGAAGAAACATGTTAGTAGGGATGTAAAGTTTATAGAAACGAAGCCGTGGGATTGGGAGAAGAGTGGAGAGGATACAAGTACATAAGACACATTTTGGGCTAGTTTTGTGGTAGACGAAGATGACAATGAAAACCCTATACCAGTCAACATAGAAAATAATGATAATGTGTATCCAACACCGGATCCATTACCAGATCCGACATCAGAACCAGACTCACCAATTACACCACCAACATACAATTATGACCCTAACTCAGAAGAGGAAGAAGCTACTATTAGCTCATTAGAGAGCTCAGATCAAAGAGTTGATCATAGACCAGTACGAGGATTAAGAGATATAACAGAAGTTTATCAAGAGACACATGAAGTAGAAGCACCTAGCTTATTCTTCACTGAAGAAGAACCTCGTAACTATAAGGAAGCATCAAAAGATAAGAAATGGATTGAGGCCATGGAGATTGAATTGGATTCAATCAATAAGAATAATACATGGACTCTTACTACATTGCCAATGAATCAAAAGGCAATCGGACTCAAGTGGGTTTATAAAACGAAGAGAGATGCTAAAGGAAAGATCATTAAGTATAAGGCAAGATTAGTAGCAAAAGGTTATATACAAGAACAAGGAATAGACTTCGATGAAGTGTTTGCACCAGTTGCTAGGATAGAGACAGTTCGTTTAATATTGGCACTAGCAGCATATCATGGTTGGCAAGTACACCATTTAGATGTAAAATCATCATTTTTACATGGAGAATTGAAAGAGCAAGTCTATGTTACACAACCTGAAGGTTTCATTCAAGATGAAAACCAAGGAAAAGTATACAAGCTAACTAAAGCATTGTATGGCTTAAGACAAGCACCGAGAGCTTGGAACGTGAAGCTTGATCAAACCTTGAAGTCATTGGACTTTAAGAAGTGTAATCTCGAACAAGCAGTTTATACGAAGAGAAGCAAGACTTCTACACTCATAGTTGGAGTATATGTAGATGATTTGATAATCACGGGAACTCCAAAGAAGGAAATAGACTTGTTCAAATCCAAGATGAAAGACAAATTTGAAATGAGCGAGTTAGGGTTACTAGCTTATTACCTTGGGATAGAAGTTACACAGACAGGAGGAGAGATTACAATCAAGCAGACAGGATACATTAACAAGATCTTGAAAGATACAAGTATGACAGACAGTAATGATACGAAGATACCTATGGATCCCGGCACTAAGTTGGTCAAGGCGGAAGATGGAGAATCAGTTGACGCAACTTACTACCGAAGCTTAATTGGAAGCCTTAGGTACTTACTGCATACAAGACTAGATCTTAGTTACTCAGTCGGACTACTCAGCAGATTTATGCAAGACCCGAAGGATCATCACCTAAAGGCAGTTAAACAAGTAATCCGATATATCAAAGGAACAAAGGAGCATGGAGTAATATACAAGAAGGAAGGCGGCTGCAAGATTACAGGTTACAACGATAGTAGTTATGGAATCAACACTGATCAAGGAAAAGGAACTACTGGAATCGTATTTTACTTTGGAGAGTCACCCATTACCTGGTGTACTCAGAAACAACCTACAGTGGCACTATCATCATGTGAATCAGAATTCATGGCGGCTACTGGAGCAGCATGTCAAGCTTTGTGGTTAAAACGACTACTTAGTGAATTGACTGGATGGCAAGAAAAGAGGATAACGCTTAGAGTTGACAACATATCAGCTATAGCACTCGTAAAGAACCCAATATTTCATGGAAGGAGCAAGCACATAGACATTCGCTATCATTTCATTCGGGAATGTGTAGAGAATGGTCATATCAATGTGGAACACGTTAGTGGAGAACTACAAAGAGCCGACATCTTAACGAAAGCCTTACCAAGATTGAAGTTCGTGACTATGCGACAGATGCTCGGAGTTCAAGACTTAGGTCGAAGCAATGATCAAGATTAAGGATGAGAATGAAAACAAATAATCTCGATATTGCTTCTTTATCAAACTCGAAGGACCAAATTCGTAGATAGGAAACTTATTAACCGAATTTGTTAGTTAAGTTAGTTAAATGTATTTAGCCCTAATATTGAAAGGGTGTGTCGTTTGGGGTCACAACCCCTCGAACCGATGCAATGGTTCATGGCAACCATTCGCAAACTATATATAGACATGTACATATAAAGTTACAAAGTTTAGACCGGTAATAGTTATTCAGATTTATTGTTTACTTGCAATTTCAATATCGACTCTCAAATTGGGACCAACAATTGAATCTTCATTGATTACTATCAAAGGGCCTGTTGAGGCCTCCGTGAATGCGGTAACTTAAAAAACCAAAAACTTTTTCATTTTCTAAATCAAGTATACTTGAAAAGAAGCTAACTTTACAAGGTCTCAGGTTGATATAATCTTAAAGGAGCTTGTTCTAAAAGCAATCAGCGAGACCAAGGTATGTTTCTTGTAGCACTCTTTCACAGATAAAAATTTTTACCCAACTGAATAGTAAAAAAAATGCTACCCAAAATGACCCATATGAAAGTAAATTGCATAAGATTTCTACCTCCAGTTGTTTATGACATCATTATTTGATCAGGAATTGAAGCAGTATCCAAGTTTGAGAAAAGAAGTGGAACGGGCCGCGAATGAATCACTTGAAAGAATGAAAACCGAAAGTAGAAAAGCGAACCTAATGCTAGTTGACATGGAATGCTGCTACTTAACAGTTGAATTCTTTCGCAACTTTCCTCAAGATCTTGAGAAAGGTGGGGATCCGAAAAAGTCTATTTTTCATAGATATAATGAGATGTACCTTAGAAGAATTGGTGAGCTTCTACTTTTTCATAACTCAGATTTAAATTTGAGCCACAATTTTGAAAACCAAAGTTGGTTGCTAAATAGTATTCTGGATTTGAATGCAGGAACGACGGTCTTGCAGTATGTGAATATGGTACTTTCTGGGGTGGTGCACTCAGTTCCAAAATCTGTGGCTTATTGCCAAGTGCGAGATGCAAAATGCAGCTTACTTGATCACTTCTTTATGTAACTGTATGCTCATAATATTATGTTAACCGTATGCTCATAATATTATGTAATTGTGGGTATAAAAACTTCTTGCAACTCTTAACTTGGAGTTCAGATTTACAATTTTTAAGATAATCTTTTTAGGCGCTTATCGGCTTATTCAGTCATCAAAACACGATAAGCTTATCCAAACACCTCCTGATTTAATACATACCAACGTTTTAAGCTAATCTATTTAGATCCGTTTTAAACTTACTTTTCCTTTTAATATGTTTTTAACAAACCTTTTCAAAAACATTGAAAAAATGAATATTTCGTAATGACTTTTTTGAGTATGCATAATCTTCTGGTCAATGCAGATAGGACTAAATGTTGGTGATATTGCGTCACCAATATGATTTAAGTGTAATAGATTGACTTGGTTGACCAATGTGTAATTATGATAAATGTTCAACAAGTCGGGGGTTTGTGCGGAGTGCACACTTGTGTGACGTTATTAGGATTATTGCCTCGAATCACGGGGGTCCGGGGGCAGCGCCCCCGGTAGCGGGGTTCCAGGGGCGGCAGCCCCTGGTAGCAGGGTTCAAGGGGCGGCAGCCCCTAGCAGGGTCCAAGGGGCAGCACCCCTTATTTTAACTGGTTTTGGCGGTTAATATAACTGCAATGGCAGTTATAACCGAAATTCGGTTTTGGTCAATATATGTCTTCTATGTTGTCTGGTTCTGGTTCATAACAACAAAAACATATTCTCGGTTCAAATTCTGAGTTTTATCCGATCTGAGATTTCGATAGAACCATCAAAATACTTCAATGTTTGTTAGAAAATTATGGATCACAGTAATCTGAAAGTGTTTACACGACTCTCAGATTACTGTGATCCATAATTTTCTAACAAAGATCGAAGTATCTGTGATCATGACGAACGGAGAATCTGTGAAGGATATGACGAGCAGGTTTGATAAGTTGGCAAAGTTTGAAGGGCAGGATTTCCGTCGCTGGCAAAAGAAGATGCACTTTCTTCTTACCACCCTGAAAGTTGTGTATGTTCTGAGTACACCCGCTCCCGAACGGAACGAAGATGAAACTTTGGAGCAGACTAGGAAGAGGATGAAGTGGGAGAACGAAGACTACATATGCCGTGGTCACATCCTAAATGGTATGTCTGATGCCCTATTTGATATCTATCAAAACGCTGAATTTGCAAAAGCACTATGGGAGTCCCTAGAATCTAAATACATGGCAGAAGATGCTTCTGCAACGAAGTTTCTTGTGAGTAATTTTATGAATTACAAAATGGTTGATACCAGGCCTGTCATGGAACAATTTCATGAAATGTTAAGGATTCTGGGACAGATTACCCAACACGATTTGTTGATGGATGAAGCCATCTCGGTTGCAGTTATCATTGATAAACTGCCCCCATCCTGGAAAGAATTCAAACATGGTTTGAAACATAAAAAGGAAGATTTAAATTTGGTTCAACTCGGTAGTCATCTACGAATTGAGGAAGGATTAAGAAACCAGGAACTTGATAATAATCCTAAAGGAAAGAACCAAATTGGATCATCTTCTGTCAACATGGTTGAAGGAGATGGGGCCAACAATTCAAACAACAATAAGAATAAAAGAAAGTTCAAAAGTGGTGATGATAAATTTGCCAACAAGAAGGCTACTATGACTTGTTGGAAATGAAACAAGCCCGGTCATATGAAGAAGGATTGTCGCTCTCGTAAGGGCAACAAAGGCGCTGGTGCTAGTGGATCTAAGGATCCTGAAAAGCAACAAGGTTATAATTCTGATTCTATGCAGAATTTAGATAATGTTTTACATTATGTTTTTGTTATTTCTGATGCATTTTATGTTCAGGATGATGACGTTGCTTGGTGGGTTGATTTGGGTGCAACAAGTCAAGTTTGCAAGGATCTTCGTTGGTTTCAAGTCTGTAAATCGATTGACGATGGATCATGTGTAAAGATGGGAAACGTTGCAACTGAACCAATCAAAGGAATAGGGCGTGTTTTATTGACTTTCACTTCTGGAAAAACTTTATGTTTAGATAATGTATTGTATGTACCCGGGATTCGAAAGAATCTTGTTTCTGAAATTGTGTTGAATAAGTTCGGCTACAAACAAGTGTTGGAAAGTGACAAGTATATCTTGTCAAGACATGGTTCATTTGTTGGATTTGGTTATGTATGTAATGGAATGATTAGATTAAATATGAATTATCCTTTGTTTAAGCAAATCTGAATTATGGCATGCTTGACTAGGACATGTTCATTACAAGAGAATGAAAGATATGTCTACAATGAGTTTAATACCGGCTTTTGATATGACACATGAAAGTTGCAAAACTTGTATGTTAACAAAGATCACTAGACAACCATTTAAGGGTGTTAATCGGGATAGTAAGGTATTAGATCTCATACATAGTGATTTATGTGATTTTCATGCCAATCCTTCACTAGGACATAATAAGTATGTCATTACTTTTATTGATGATGCTTCTAGATATTGTTATGTCTATCTATTGCATGCTAAACATGAAGCTCTTGATAAATTTAAAATTTATAAACAAGAAGTAGAACTTCAAAGACAAGATTTAATAAAAGTATTGCGTACTGATAGAGGTGGTGAGTATTATGATCCAGTTTATTTCCAATCACGGCTCCTTACACACCACAACAGAATGGGGTGGCTGAAAGGAAGAATAGGACTTTAAAAGAAATGGTGAATTCCATGTTATCCTATTCTGAACTAAGTGAAGGATTTTGGGGTGAGGCTATGTTGACAGCCTGTTATATTTTGAATAGAACTCCAAATAAAAACAGTAAACAAACGCCTTATGAAATTTGGACCAAGAAGGTACCAAATTTGACTTATTTAAGGGTTTAGGGCTGTAGAGCGGTGGTAAGGCTAACTGAACCTAAAATGAAAAATTTGGGTGAAAAAGGTATAGATTGCATCTTCATTGGGTATGCTGAGCATTCCAAGTGTTATAGGTTTTATGTTATAGAACCTAATGATTATGTGTCGGTGAACTCTATAATAGAGTCAAGACACGCTATATTTGATGAAGAGCGGTTCTGACCTTATCTTAGAAGACGATAAACCATCACTATTAATGACTAGACACGAAATTGAACACGAAGAAGTTTTGTTGAACGAAGGACAAGTACAACCCGGAAAGTATGCTACAACAGATGCTAGCATATGGTATTTAGATAATGGTGCAAGTAACCATATGACGGGAACCAAGAGTCATTTTAAGGATATTGACGAAAGCATCACTGGACGCGTTCGCTTTGGAGATGGATCGTATGTGGAGATAAAGGGTAGAGGTTCAATACTATTTGGATGTAGAAACAAGGAGCAAAAGATTGTGTCAGAAGTTTACTACATTCCAAACCTCAAGAGCAACATACTAAGTCTAGGACAACTTACCGAGATAGGTTGCAAGATCATCATGGATGGAAACTTATTGACTTTGTATGACAAGAGTAAGAAATTGTTGATGAAGGTAGAAAGATCAAAGAATCGACTTTACAGTATTAGACTGCAGATAGAGGCACCTATATGTCTCTTAGCAAACGTAGATAACCAAGCATGGTTATGGCATGCTAGATTAGGTCATGTGAACTTTGATGCATTAGACAAGATGACAAGGAAAGGTCTAGTAAATGGAATACCAAAGATAGTACATGCAGGACAAATCTGTGATGCATGTTTGTTAGGAAAACACATTAGAACACCATTTCCACACAAAGCTAAATTCAGATCAAAGAACCCTTTGGACTTGGTATATGGAGATCTTTGTGGTCCCATAAGTCCAGCCACACACTCTGGAAAGAAGATCATCTTCTTATTGATAGATGATTGCACACCTTTCATGTGGGCTTACTTTCTAACCTCGAAAGATCAAGCATTTAGCACATTTAAGGAATTTAGACAGAAGATTGAAATGGAGTTGAAGTTGAAGTTGAAAATGCTAAGAACAGATAGAGGTGGTGAATTTACATCAAATGAGTTCACCAAGTACTGTAAGGAAAATGGTATAGCACGACAGTTGACAGCACCATACTCACTACAACAGAATGGAGTAGTGGAGAGAAGAAATAGGACAGTGTTATCAACAACTAGGAGTATGATGAAAGCGATGAAGTTACCCTTAACTTTTTGGGCGGAAGCAGTCAGACACGCCATTTACATACTCAACAGGGTACCTACGAAAGCCCTGGAAGATAAGACACCATATGAAGCACTCTACAATAGGAAACCGAACCTAGAATACATAAGAATATTTGGATGCACAGCTTATGCTAAGATAACGATACCACACTTAAAGAAGTTGGATGATAGAAGCATACCGATGGTGTATTTAGGAGTAGAGGAAGGATCAAAAGCATGTAAGTTATATGATCCGATAAGAAAGAAGAAACAAGTTAGTAGGGACGTAAAGTTTATGGAAACGAAGCCGTGGGATTGGGAGAAGAGTGGAGAGGATACAAGTACACAAGACATATTTTGGGCTAGTTTTGTGGTAGACGAAGTTGACAATGAAAACCCTATACCAGTCAACATAGAAAACAATGATGATGTGTATCCAACACCGGATCCATTACCAGATCCGACATCAGAACCAGACTCACCAATTACACCACCAACATACAATTATGACCCTAACTCAGAAGAGGAAGAAGCTACTATTAGCTCATTAGAGAGCTCAGATCAAAGAATTGATCATAGAACAGTACGAGGATTAAGAGATATAACGGAAGTTTATCAAGAGACACATGAAGTAGAAGCACCTAGCTTATTCTTCACTGAAGAAGAACCTCGTAACTATAAGGAAGCATCAAAAGATAAGAAATGGATTGAGGCCATGGAGATTGAATTGGATTCAATCAATAAGAATAATAGATGGACTCTTACTACATTGCCAATGAATCAAAAGGCAATCGGACTCAAGTGGGTTTATAAAACCAAGAGAGATGCGAAAGGAAAGATCATTAAGTATAAGGCAAGATTAGTAGCAAAAGGTTATGTACAAGAACAAGGAATAGAATTCGATGAAGTGTTTGCACCAGTTGCTAGGATAGAGACAGTTCGTCTAATATTGGCACTAGCAGCATATCATGGTTGGCAAGTACACCACTTAGATGTAAAATCAGCATTTTTACATGGAGAATTGAAGGAGGAAGTCTATGTTACACAACCTGAAGGTTTCATTCAAGATGAAAACCAAGAAAAAGTATACAAGCTAACTAAAGCATTGTATGGCTTAAGGCAAGCACCGAGAGCTTGGAACGTGAAGCTTGATCAAACCTTGAAGTCATTGGACTTTAAGAAGTGTAATCTCGAACAAGCAGTTTATACGAAGAGAAGCAAGACTTCTACACTGATAGTTGGAGTATATGTAGATGATTTTATAATCACGGGAACTCCAAAGAAGGAAATAGACTTGTTCAAATCCCAGATGAAAGACAAATCTGAAATGAGCGACTTAGGGTTACTAGCTTATTACCTTGGGATAGAAGTTACACAGACAGGAGGAGAGATTACAATCAAGCAAACAGGATACATCAATAAGATCTTGAAAGATACAAGTATGACGAACAGTAATGACACGAAGATACCTATGGATCCCGGCACTAAGTTGGTTAAGGCGGAAGATGGAGAATCAGTTGATGCAACTTACTACCGAAGCTTAATTGGAAGCCTTAGGTACTTATTGCATACAAGACCAGATCTTAGTTACTCAGTCGGACTACTCAGCAGATTTATGCAAGACCCAAAGGATCATCACCTGAAGGCAGTGAAACAAGTAATCCAATATATCAAAGGAACAAAGGAGCATGGAGTAATATACAAGAAGGAAGGCGGCTGCAAGATTACAGGTTACAGCGATAGTAGTTATGGAATCAACACTGATCAAGGAAAAGGAACTACTGGAATCGTATTTTACTTTGGAGAGTCACCCATTACCTGGTGTACTCAGAAGCAACCTACAGTGGCACTATCATCATGTGAATCAGAATTCATGGCGGCTACTGGAGCAGCATGTCAAGCTTTGTGGTTAAAACGACTACTTAGTGAATTGACTGGATGGCAAGAAAAGAGGATAACGCTTAGAGTTGACAACATATCAGCTATACAACTCGTGAAGAACCCAGTATTTCATGGAAGGAGCAAGCACATAGACATTCGCTATCATTTCATTCGGGAATGTGTAGAGAATGGTCATATCAATATGGAACACGTTAGTGGAGAACTACAAAGAGCCGACATCTTAACGAAAGCCTTACCAAGATTGAAGTTCGTGACTATGCGACAGATGCTCGGAGTTCAAAACTTAGGTCGAAGAAACGATCAAGATTAAGGAGGAGAATGAAAACAATAATCTCGATATTGCTTCTTTATCAAACTCGAAGGACCAAAGTCGTAGATAGGAAACTTATTAACCGAATTTGTTAGTTAAGTTAGTTAAATGTATTTAGCCCTAATATTGAAAGGGTGTGTCGTTTGGGGTCACAACCCCTCGAACCGATGCAATGGTTCATGGCAACCATTCGCAAACTATATATAGACATGTACATGTAAAGTTACAAAGTTTAGACCGATAATAGTTATTCAGATTTATTGTTTACTTGCAATTTCAATATCGACTCTCAAATTGGGACCAACAGGGATGAAAAATAGCTCTACTTTCTGTTTTTCCATAGCTTTTGATTATCTGTTGGTGAATTCTGGGGCAGTCTTTATAGACTAAACACAATGGTTACTGCTAGCAGTTTGCAATATTAATAATACCATGTGTATTTGTTTACAATTCACGCATGCCAGAGATGGGCACCTTTGCTAAGGAATCTGACATTGACTATTCGTATATACCCTATGGGTGGGGATATATATGTCCCTAATTATTTTCAATGTTCTCTTTCCCGTACCCCGCAATGACAGTCTTGGGCATTGTCATTGTTGTTTGGACGTATCAATCCATATGTCATTCCTTACGTCTAAACGTGTCACATGGGGGTTTTATTACTTTGGTAATGCTGTAACCATTTCAAACCACTGTTACTAGTTATTGTGGTTAGTATTTGATTATGTTCATGAGTTCATCTAGCATGGCACTATCAAGATACCCTTGTTACAAGTGTTTTTCAGCTTTTCTATTTCTAGGCCCTGGTTGATTAAGATTTTAACAACATAAACAATAAAAATGAAGAACAGTATAAATATTAGTGGATTCAAATATAAATGTACAATACTGTGAGAGATGAGTACTGAATTCCATTATTCTTTCTCATTGTCTAGTCCCTTTGTTAATGGGATTGACCTGATGTTGTATTTGGATCGGAGTTTGGTTGATAAGGGGGCTGACATGAGGACGCGACGGACTGATGACGGGGCTGTGAAGTGGGCTCTGTGGCTCTTGCGATGAGGGCTGGTTACACGTGGATTGTATTTCATCTTGTTCTTTGGTGGTTCTGTGTAGGGTGTGGATGGTGGAACTAGAGTTGCATAGTTTGGGATCACTAACTCAGTGATCGAGTTTGCTAATATAATCGAGATATCTCCTGACCATGTTCATCATGGAGGTTCTGAAAATAAAACATAATGCCAAGAAATGCAGCATTCAAGGTGAAGAACATGTATGTAGGCACACCAAATTCCTTACCAACACCAATCATTGATGTACAGAACATGTCAACAACCAATGCACAAAGTTGACTACTTGAGTCAGACCTTTCCCTTACAATAGGCTTGTGGAGCTCAATGACTGCCCTAGCTCGGAAGCTGGCAAATGGGCATTCTGCAAATAATCCAGGATTCAGTTGTGGGAAATGAATGAATTTGATTCGATCATGGTCATCACCACCAGTTGAAGAACTGAGGGTGTTGGTGTAACTGTTACCTATTACATCACTGGGGAGCTTCATGACGAGTACAGTAATGGTGAGATGGTGAAATCGATTGACCAAGAGCCTGGCTAGCTCAACAGGCTGACCAGCATGACCCATAAGAGGGGTCAGCATGCAAAACAACTCTAGTTTCTGGTTTTCCATAGTTTTAACGATCTGTTAATGAATTTTTTTGGGGTCATATTTATACAATAAACACCATGGTCACACACACTAAACAATACGGATTCCCTTTAGTAAGTGCTAATTATATAAGTTCAAAAGAAAGGTGCCAATTATATGTTATATATAACATATGTTTACGTTTTAATATCGTAATTATGCTACTGTGGAAGCCTGCAATTATGGATCTAACATTAAAAATTATCACGTGTTTTACTAATCTTATCTATATGTTATTCTACATGCCTCTCTCTTTGCTTAAGGGTTTATATGAGGCTCCGCTATATATAGTAAATTGCATAGATGTGATAAAGAAAAAATGTGTAAAGACCCTGCTTTACAGATGTACTTTAGAAGCTTTAGTCAGTAATGGTTATGCAGCCATTAAGCTTTCATGTCCATGTAAAACATAATGAGTGAATTAAATTAACGTGAGGATCTCGCATGTACAAATGTTCGCTACAATGGGAATGATATTAGTGACTGTTGTTTTAGTGGCACACGAAAAATGTTCACAGGTTGTTTGCCAACATTTCTGGATTGAAAAACATGATTGTAGTGTGACATTTTGTAGGCAGTGTTTGGGTAAGATGAATGTAAGTAAAACGTGGTAAATAACAAACAAGATATCTGATAAACAAAGACCTTTTATTGATACTATGAAAAGTGTTAATATGTTCTCTGCAAGAGAACATATTTATACATGTTCAAGGGTTACAAGTTTCCCTCAAACGACACAACTATACAAATGACAGTTATTTCCAAATTGGCAACATTTGGATAATAATTGTATTACCTAAAATAACTGTCAAGATGGTTTTGGCGCCATTTTGACCCATCCATCTATTTACAATTCGACACATAAATACTTAATAAAACTATAATCTTAAATAAACTATATACTATACATGTTAAATGAATTCCTATTTTGATTTACATCATTACAAGTTCTACATCTCCTCCTTAATGATTTAAATCAAAAACTTTGACTGCTTGCTTCCTTTCTTCACACAATGACTTCAAAATCACTGCTTGTTCCTTCATTGTTTTGCCTTGCATTTCCATCATTATTAACACCAAGTCGATCCATATCTTGTCTCTGATATCCAGTTCCATCCAAGCCTTGTGGGTTTCTTTGTTGTGCAGTCCAACTGCTTTCCCCTTCTTCATATTCTGGCTTTTCACACCATGGAACCACAACAGTATCATCGTATACCAGGACTAGATCAATGAATTTCTTGAAGCATGCCTTTACTGCTTCTCCTTCCTCAGTTGTTAATCCCTGCAATTGTGCAACTTTGCCCCATTTGCCACTTAATGTGACTGAGACATATCCTCCAAGACTTTGTACCACTTTGTGCAGTGCAAGCAGATTTATTTTGAAAATTCCTATACTTGGTGGTATTATATCTAAGTGATCATAATTTAAATACCCCAAGTAAAACCATTTTAACATGTCTACATACTTCTCACTGAACACATCCCAGTTTTTATACACTATATCATCTTTCTTAATCAAATTTATAAAAGAAAGAAACCTGTTGAAAGAGTTTACTTTCAATGCATATAGTGTTCCATTCCAACTGATGAAATCTGTATCAATGTAGTCATGTGAATCATTTCTGTTTGGATCTAAATCCTCCAGGCCTTTGACTAAGGAGCATTCTTCTTTTGTATCTAATGATTCATAATAATCATCTAGATATTTGTTGTGGTCTGCAATTATATGTTTTGGCCCCCAAATCAGATCCAAATTTTCATTGTCCATTGCCTCCTTCTTTCCTGTCATAGCCTCCTCATACATATACTTGATCTTGCATATGTTGTTATCTATCTTTACTAAATACCCCTGCTCTTCTAACAAATCATAACTCAAAATGTTCAGTGATACCTCTGGTGTATACTGGACATTTGAGATAATCAATTCCCCATCATCTGTGTTGACAACAACATCTCCTATTCCATATGAAAATATATATTTTTCTCTGTCTCTTCCTTTCCAATCATTTTAAACTTGTAGTTGATTTGCTTGAACAATTTCCTTCTTGGACAGAGATGGAATTTGTATTGGTTGCTTATGTACCATACTTCATCCATGTCTTCAAATTTGATCCTGACAGCATGTAATCTCCAATAATGTGCACAGTTTCTGGGTATCTAACTTCTTCTTCAAGAATTTATGATGTAGTAACAAATTCTTGGTTTGACTCAGCCACTGCAATCTTCTTCCTACTCTCACATGCCCAAAAGGCATGTCCCTTCTCTCTGCATATAAAGCATCTGGACTTCTTGTCCCTCTTTGATCTCACCCTCTCTTCCTTCTGTATGGCTTTTGACTTGGCATCAATATTGTATGCCTGGTTCTCCATGACTTTCTTTGTTAACATTTCTTTCCCCTCGGGAGAAATGCTCTTCCTTCTCGTATTCCATTGATAAATACGTTTGGGTGTCTCCCTAAGCAAATATTTTCCTGAGTGGAACCCTCTATCAATCTGTGATGTTGGCACTTCCCATGGTCGAGAGCCTTTGCTCTGATACCATTTGTTCACAGGTTGTTTGCCAACATTTCTGGATTGAAAAACATGATTGTAGTGTGACATTTTGTAGGCAGTGTTTGGGTAAGATGAATGTAAGTAAAACGTGGTAAATAACAAACAAGATATCTGATAAACAAAGACCTTTTATTGATACTGTTGGGAATTATATCTATTAGATTTGATGATACAAAACAAGAAAGAATGAAACATGAAGGGCTTAATGTGACATGATGGGAAACTACAAAAAGATGGAAAATTAAGATCTAGAAAGTTTTACTTAAAAGATTAGTTTCCTAATTGTATTATGATTCCTCTTGTACAAAAAGTTTTTATTAATGCATATTTAGTTGTTATGTCTTAATCTTTCAAGATTATTTTTTCTTCATCTTTAATCTTTCTTGTTCAATCTTTACAAGTGTTTGTTTAATCTTTGCTTAATCTTTTATAAGTAGTTGTTGTCACCTTTGCATGTTTTTACATTTTTGAGTCGAATAAATAAGCTCATGGGCTAGGGCTTGTTTGGTTGGTGTCGTGGCTTATTTGGTAGCTTAGTTAGTGTCTAAAACTAGTTCTCAACAAGTTTTCATTGGTTTTTATTAAATTTAATCATTAGAATTACGTACAAAAAGTCATCCAGTGTCCAAAATATTATTTTGCGAGTTTGGTGTTTTTGTTTTAGGGTTTTGCGAGTAAGGACATGTTTTTGCGAGTAGGAACCAAATGATAGCGAGTATGTTTTCTTTAAAAAGTTGCGAGTATGAAGTTTTCAGTAATTTTTGCGAGTAGGACTTTAGGGTTTTGCGAGTAAGCCATTTGGTTTTTGCGAGTATGGTTCCACGTTATTGCGAGTAAGGAGTCTTTTGAATTTAGCGATTATCAACTTTTTTTGTTTATTGCGAGTAAGCAATTTATGATTGCGAGTATGATCTTGGCAATCTTATTTTTCTGCGAGTATGGAACCAAATTCTTGCGAGTATGGGGAGTTCAACATAGCGAGTATGAAGTCT
>LBNU01001380.1:0-40068 GCA_014162995.1 Artemisia annua
GGTGGGCTCCACCTCCTGCTGACTTGGCGCACTGGTTGTCCCAGTGTTTTGCCTAAGAGGGATGTCAGAGTAATTCCTCCTTGCAGCATCGTTCCGCGACTTATCTGGCTGCGGAGTCCGCTGGTTCTTGTGTTTCGTCATACTAGGTCTTAGTGATTGGGTCCCACGGATGGCGCCACTTGTTGATACAAAAGTTGGGCGTTCCTTGTTTGAGTTCCTTCCTTCGTATCAATTGCTTGATATTGCTTGAGACCTGTGCACTAAGAAAGAAACAAACACCGTTAGGCTTATCGAGGGATTGTTTCCCCCGATTATCCTCCGGCGTGAGAGTAAGTAATCGTAGTTTTAGGGTTGTGAGAAGAGTTAGGATCGCTTTGTCAATCGTACCTTTGCGAGGGTTAGGGTTCCCTCTATTTATAGGCATGTAACCGATAAGGTTACTTGTTCCTTACTCTACGGCGTATCCACCGATATCGGATATCGCTAGTGAATATCTTCCTTGTTTAGAAGATATCCCTTTATCCGTTCCATAAATACGTTTTGGACTTGGGCCTTATGGGCCGAAGCCATCCAGTTGGTAGTCCAACTGATATGAAGCTGGGCCGCGCGTAGCGGGCTTAAGTATTTGTATTGTTACTAATCGGGTCCGTGACCCAGTGTGGACTATACGTCATCAATACACTAAGATTATTAAAAAATATCACGTTTAGTGAGTTCGCTCAACTGTATGTAGCTCCACCCATGTAGTTTAGGTATAAAAGACTTGTTCTGGTAGAAGTAAAAGAGCACTCCTTTTAGGCTTTTATGACAATTAAAAGGCAAAAAAGTGTTAGACATTCAACAAGACTTTCAACCCTTCCCCACTCCACATAAAAACTAAAAAGGAAAAGAGAGGATGCAATGCACTTGCCTCCTTGAGTATGTAAAATGTATACAATATGATTTATAAAGAAACTAATTACACCAGTCATATACTCCTTTCAAACCAATTTTCTTCACTTTATCAAATCGAACCTGGGCGCATTAATATTTATTCATTGACTTCAATTCACACAACTTTATTCAATACACACATCTCTTTATTTCACATTCAAAATTTCTTCATCTACCCCTCCATCTTCTTCACTATCACACCGAAAACACACTCCTTTTTTCACCACACATTACAATGCCTTCTTTCTACTAGTCCTTTCGACATGTCTTATGTTTTAAAGCCAACAACAAGCAATAAATGGTTTGGTTTGTCAACAAATATTAACTTTGTAATATCTTTTAAGTCATCACGCATGGTTTACCGTTTACATCCAAAAAATGACTTTGACCATTCGTTTCACATTTTAAAAGAAGCGTGCATGGTTTGGCAAGTGCATACCGTTTAACCAGTGCATCAGGCGCACAAAGCAAATGCATCAAGCACATAGGCATATGCCATATGCATCAGGCGCACAAGATTTGTATTTGTTTTGGCATATGCATCAGGCGCATAGCATCATGCGCACAACATAAATATTATGCATCTACTTAATCAGATGTTGGATGTTGGATGTGTCAGGTGTCTTAAATCTAACGAATGTTTGTCGAAAGTTCATCTTGGTAAAATTGGATTTGTGAGTTTCTTTTGGTATTCTAGTATCATAAAGTGGTCATTTAAAAAAATTTCTGATAAAGTCTTTATCAGAGTTTCGGGATTATCAAACATGAGGGCGGCAAAGTCTACATATCAATTATGCATCCACTTTGTGCATCAATGGAAGGAGTGACATGTTGCCGAATATAAGAATAAGTTAAGTGAAGTCATCGTATTCTTATTTGGGTATCAAGTATATCCAAATAGCTTGGCAAACGGAACTTTTTTAAATTTTGTATGTGCCCATTTAACACCTGTGTGAACAGTTATTTTTGGAGTAATTGATAGTTGATTGAATATGAGATTGTAAAATTTGAAGACTTCTTGTATGTGGGATTGCTTGCTATTGTGATTTTCTTAATTAGCTAACACGACTAACCAAACACAAGTAACCCTTATCCCGAACCAAATGACATCCTTCAATTCAACAATGTGCTCCACCAAACTTAACCTTTAGTTAAAGAAGGTGATTTGCACACTCAAGTTTTGATTGACGCACTCCATTTCGTGCTGTAAATAGTTGTACATATATCACTGGATGCTTACTGTACTTGTACTTTAAAATCACCTCCCTTTAGTTAAGGGCAGTCCGGCCACCATTGTTGCCTCCTTCACCTTATTGCACCGGGACGTTGACAGCGCCCACTGGTCTAATGCTTGAAGCTTCATCCCTGCTAACATCCGGTCGCCGAATCACATAATCGCGAAAAATCGCAACATTTCGGTCGCCGAATCACATAATCGCGAAAAATCGCAACATTTGGTTAACTGGTAATTTTAGCTAAAGAAAGTACAGTTGACCGGATAGTAAATCGAGAAAAACCAAAGCATCAGGATAACCGGTTGTTTTGGTTCAACAAATGCCCGAACCAATATATACCTAGTTTCCATAAGACTTGGTTGAAGCTTTCACGAACACCCACAGTTATAAACTACTCCAAATATTGCTTCCTCACCAATGTGGGATAATTTCAACTGTGTTCCAAGTACACATTTTATTGGTCGATGTCTCATTAACTTTAGCACATTGAAATAGTGAATGGAAAATTTCTTGAGCTATTCATTTCATTTGTTAAAAGTTGCAATAAATACTAAACAACAACAACGGACCCAATCTCATCGGAGCGAGGCATGGGTTGCAATAAATACTATAGCTAGAATAGTAAACATGTAATACAATACAATAAACATGTTTGGTGAACATACAATGTGAGACGATGAATGATTAGCTGAATATGATACTCATAAATCAAACAACGACTTGTCAGATTGGTAAACGTCTGAATGGCGGATAGAACACTTGTCTTCTCTAGTTAATAGTAATAATGCAAATTAAGACGGAACCTTGCTAGGAGCCTAGGATAATCACATCTCTAGTTAATAGCAATAATGCAAATCAAACAACACTTGTCTTCTCTAGTTAACAGTGATATGTTAAACACGGATTGAAGTCAACAACAGATATTATATATGTACTGTGTACTCCTTTTATCCTACTGTATAAAAATTTCAACCCTTCTCATTCGGGCAATTGGAGATCCCTCATGAACATTGCAACATGGTCTTTTCTTGACAATACAATTCACACTGATGTCGCACATTTGCCTTCTTCAAAGATAAACTAATAGTAAAAGCAAGATTTGAAGACACCCGTTATTGAACGAAGTGATAGTTAATTGAGAATTCAATATGTAGATTGTAATTGGTACTACCACTTGGATATGGGATTGTTTAAGAATTGTAAAACTTTTGGTTTTAAATACAGAGAAAATTACGAGACTAGACCAGTCGCTTAACTTCGCTACCTTCCATGGACCAAAAAACTTGATTTTACAAAATTAGACTGAGCGACTAGCGACTTTTTCACTTTTGATAAAAATTCGACAAGTGGCAAAAAAAAGTCGCTTAAAAGTACAAAAAAGTACAAAAGTCGCTTAATTTAGGTACAAAAAGTACAAAAGCAAAAAAAAGTCGCTTACTTTTTTTGCCACTTGTCGAATTTTTATCAAAAGTAAAAAAGTCGCCGGTCGCTCGGTCTAGTTGAGGAATAGCAACTTTTTTGGCCCATGAAAGGTAGCGAAGTTGAGCGACTGGTCTAGTCTCGTAATTTTCTCTTAAATACAGGATTGCTTACTACTGTTATTCTTTTGGCTATGGATTTGGATTTTATTTTATTTTATTTTCTGCTATTTTCCCAGTTTCTTATTAGGTAACCTGACAAACCTGACACAATAACCCTATGCTCGACTTAACTGGCACCCGTTAATTAAGATATGTGCTCCACCAAATCTAACCTTCAGTTAATGAAGATGCAATCTGGCAATCAAAGTTGGTTGGGACCATAGGTGCAGGTACACATTTGACTATTATATGGCCAATATCGATAAAGGTTAATGTGAACATTAAAAACTGCGTAGACAAAATTGTATGTTCCATTAATAACATAATTAGAAACAAAAGTGATCATTTTACCTCTGTCTTCCTTAATTCATTGAAATAATTGCTGAACAAAGGACATAAAATCCCTTCCTAACTTATTCCAACATTTAAGATAAGTTGTTCTCCCAACATTATCTTGTTCATGTCAAAACATAATGGTCTTCTAAGTGCCATGAAATCTATAACAAGAACCGCTACAAAGTTATAGTGAAGGTAAGTTCGCAGAATTCCAACAGACAGAAATTTTCTTAGCATACTACCTCCATATAGTGAGCTGAATGTAGCTAGAGACTGATTTAACGTTTAATGGGAGTGTGCATGCGCTCTACAATCTTGTTAACAGCATCGCGAGACATAACCAAAGTGTCATGCAGAAGGATGCTATACACATTCAAACCCTGCAATAAACAGAAACATTTCATCTAATAACATCCATTTATAATAAGTTCCAGTCGCTGAGACAATAGTTAGCTTGACCCTGATTCAATATGTTAAAGTGCATAACTCCCATCCCCAATTGATTCAATATGTATGACACACTAACTTATACTTACACCAGATAAATGGGCCCAAGAATTGCAAATGTTAAACGGTAAAAAAAAGAAAAACATCAGACACATGAACAGTCAAATTTATTATCCAGTCCAAGATGAACAAAATTATAAAAAAGCATATTGTATATGAATTTGGAAAAAGTATGTCAACACTGTGTAGGATACAAATATCCACTTTATTTTGTTGGCATTCTAGTACAAAACAATACCATTACCACCGAATTTCTTTTGTTCACTTTCCAGCCGAAAACATACTGCGTAGCACTAAGGGCTTGTAGCCTAGCGGTACCCCATGTGGTGTGAGAATGCTCTTTAACCAAATGGTGTGGGTTCAAGTCTCGTTGGAGACATTTGTGTCGTTCAAAAATAAAATAATACCACGTAGCCTTTTACTATAATACCTAATCCGCAATATATCTTAATAGGGAAAAACTAGTCATTCAATTTATTTATTTATATTTTTTTGGCCAGAACAAGCCATACAGATAAAGTTATAAACAAACTAGATTATCACTGGAACATCAGCTTCCTGTTGTCATATTTGAGACAGTAATTAACTAATTATTGATATTTTTTAGTTTCAAACATATAATGTTTTGGGTCAAACCAACCCGGACCTTTTGACCCCTGTATTAAAAAAAATTGTGTTCAGATATGTTATCCAAACCGCACAACCCACCCATTTTGGCACATTTAACCTCAAACAATATATACAAGACAGTGATATAATTTTCCCTAAAGGCCGTTTTTTATTAATAAATAATACTATAGTATCAATAGGGTTAGTGTGCTAGTAAGAAAGTGATAACCTATAAAAGGTTTATAAGCCTCGGTATAAGAAGAATTCCAGCTTTAGGTTCTAAACGATAATTGATTCAGCTATATAAATAACATTAAGAAAGAGATGGTAGCTTACAATGGAGGGAAGAACATTAACATAATGTAAGTTTTGAGTAGCAAGCTTTAAATTGTCATCAATTGGACCCCCATCCACCACCAGAAGCTTTTTGGTGTCTTCCATTTGACTGACGTAGCTCACAACATTCTTTGTTTTGTGAGTGGGAAGCTCTAAATCATCAAACACCAAAAGCTGCATATTGGCTTATTCTCGTGAGTTATTTCACATATACTAAATACATTATACATATCAAATACATGATTAGAAAAAATGAATGACCAGATGTTTTATAAAGCATTATGCAGAGCTAAGCAGCCTTGTAATCTATATGATTATAGGAAAGACGAACGTATCAAAATAGCGTTATGGAATGTGTTTGCGCATGTTTGATGTAGCCTGCATTAACGCTTTTAAAAACAATAGCCAACAATAAATCAGCTTTGACTTCACTATCCCACTTCATTCAGCCTTCGAATGCTATTTCTGCGCCTAGCACTCAATTACTTATGCAAGTTGTTTAAGACCAAGCCTACCTGTGTGACTTCTTATTTGGCTACTGCTTTTGTTACACTGGTTATTGCTTTTGTTACATTTGCCATCTTATGTGGGTATTTGGGATTCCATTTTTGTGATTAGCAATCCATTTTCACATGAATAGGTTGAAATTGCAACGCATACACGCTATTATGATTAGAATTTATATCAAGACTTAGGTTATTTATCATGCTCCGCACACAACAGAAGAAAGAAGGGTGAGAAGATAACTTGCCTTTCCTTCTGCTGCACGAGCAGAAAGCGCTATCTTGAGCCCTAGCCGCCTGACCTTTTTGTTGAGCTTATGAGCATGGCTGCGTGGCTTTGGACCATGCATGACAGCACCATGCCTAAACTGTTGTTCACAATTTACATGCATTAAAAAATATCCATAGGACAAAGTGAACAATATATAACACAAAACAAAAACAATACGACCCAAATGGCATCTCCCTTTCTCAATAGTTCTCATACGTTATATTTACCAGGTATAAACCCTTTACCCAAAAAAAAAAAAAAAAAAAAAAAAACATATTATAATATATATATATATAGTTCTCATAAGTTCTTACAATAGTTGCAATTTAGTTAGGCCGTTTGTCACTGTAAGATCTAAAAGCATAATTTGATCTTATTTCAATGTATTTCGGTCCTCTCATGTTCATCATGTTGTGCGAGATAATAAGTGAGTTGGTTCTAAAATATCATAGTTAGTTTGGACCGTTTATTTATCTACTTTTTTTTTTTCTTCAAATTGATACAATATGACTAACACGGAAGGTTAAACATGAGAACTACATGAAAGTATTCCAATCCAATTTCTATACAATGTAAATTTGACAGCAAAATAAATAAATAAATAAATAAATAAATAATCTAGAAAGATATATATGATACAGTAAATTACCTGAGGTCCGCGCAATGATCCATGTCTTGCTCGACCAGTACCCTTTTGGCGCCATGGCTTTCTTCCCGTACCACTAACCTCACTTATAGTTTTTGTTGAATGGGTTCCCTGTCAGATGCAAACAGAGCATAACTTTCAATCAAGTACAGATTACCATCATATAGAAAGAACTAAAATATTCATTTAAAAAAATCTAGTTGATGGTCATATTTGCAACATGTGACCTGAGCAGGTTTGAAGCCATGGTTTTAGGTTGCGAGGGGTGTAAATAGGTCTGATTTTGGGATGGTCATACATAACCTAATTTTCAGTTGTATAATGTTGCGATTATTGATCTCCTGAGTCCTGACTATACATAATAGGTCTAATACACAGAAATACATGGTCCCTCCATCCTTATATAGATGAAAACACTTCCTTATTTGGCAGTTAAAATAAAACCTATAAAAATTGATAGGATTGATTTGGTGAACAAAGTTTCTCTATTTTGTCCTTACAGAACCATATTCTAATTGCTTAACTAGTATAAATATTTTCAGACTTTTTAGTCAAACGTTGCATGTATTTTGGGCTTTTGGCACACACAGAGTAAATATATGTTCCATGTAACTGGATAAAAATAATATTAGACTGAGAATTTGGCTATTTACACACGGAAGCTGAGAACAGGAAAAAGAAAAGAGTTATTTTGGATGAAATACAAAATGTTAATGTGCATAAAAAGAAAGAAAATAGCACCTGTTGTCGTTTTGCAAGTTGCCATCTTACAACACGGTGAATAATATCCTTCCTAATGGGTACATCAAAAACGTCGCCTGCCAACACCATCAGTCCTTTGTCTTCATTGTGAAAATTTGTGACTGGGATCACCAGGTCCTGTAATTGCCCTGTGTCCATGTTTCAGTGAACAGATCAGCATCCATACAATCACATCAAGGTGTTAGTTATTTCCTAAATGTTGATTATGCATTGTAAAAAGATAATGTAGTATTTACCTTTTAGGCAAATTTTCGACTACCTCTTTGACCATGACCCTAGTACGAAATATTGACCAGTAACTATATCCAAATGACTCCCCTATTTTCAACTTAAATATAGTCAAATTCTCCATTAAATTATGTAGCTACCCATAGATGTATTTGCTTTGGAGGTCATGCAAATTTTACTGACTAGAACTATTGTAAAACATTCGAGCTTTTCCACCTTACAAAATTCAACATAGATCAAACTTATTATGTATAGTCAATTGCTTTCTTAACAGCCATGACCAAGAGATGTATTACTTCAAAGGATAGAGCGATAAAGAATAAATCTCCAGTAAAAGAGCATTGGAGAAATGTCAAGAATTTCTATGAGAGTAAAAACTGCTAACTGTGGGTTAAACAATTTGACTAGCATTAGAACCTCCAAATACACAAATCAGTGGCGGAACTTGTCCATTTTTTTTGGAGGGGCCGAATTTATTTTGAGGGGGCCGAATCGGAGATTTGTTTGTAACCTCAACTAAATTACCTCTAAAACCTATAATACACTAGGTGCCGCAAATTTTGGGGGGGCCGGGACCCTCCCTGACCCTACATAGTTCCGCCCATGACACAAAAATCAAGGTACACAGCTACTAATAGCATGCAATCTAAGACTTATACCTACGGAGTTCAAAGTTCTAACTCACAACCAACGTAGGAGATTTTATTACTAGTCCACAACCCATGCCCTAGAAGGGACCTTACAATTCCAACGTACAATCAATGGGGGACAGGATTCCAGACAAACACACGAACATCCAACAAACAATAAATATTATAAACTATCATTGATCATATCTAGCTGACATGTTTTAATGCTTCTGGGTTCTGACCAATAAAGGCCATGAATTACACAAGATGCCACCAAAAGAGTCTATTTCTACTCTTCTAGGTATAAAAACTACGCTTGATGCTTTTTCCACAATAGAATATAGAGAATTGTGACCCATACGAGCAACTAGATAACATTTTGGTGTGAAATATTAGTTTGACATGCGTGGTGTCCTCTAAGGTACTTTATGAGGTATAAATAGGAACAGTTTATCCATTTCTTCCCAGGTAATGATCTTTAGACTTATGAAAAAAAAGCCACATTGACACCATAAGTGTATTAAAAACTGAAGTTGGTTGATGTAATTTCATCCACATACCTATAGCACGTTCCTCAGTTATAATCTGCTTTCTGGACAGTAGATCAGATGGGAATGAACCTTCACTTGGCTCTGAGCTTAGCATGGAAGTACACATTCCTCGACTGCCCATCATAGGAAATCCCGTCTGCATAAATTGTATAGTAAACTTATAAAGATATCAAAAGCTCAATCATCCATTCTATAAAGATTAAAGAGCTTTATAAGCATGTCAAATCAGCTACTTAAGTAAACAAGAAACAGCATCTTGGACAGAGTTGGAAAACTATAATCCAGTAATATGGTCAACAAATAACACCTAAACCATAACAGAATCACATTATTGAAGAATACCAAAATACAGGCAATAATCAATCCAGAATTATAGCATGCAAATTGCAAACAATATTTAAGAGAGTGATTATTGCAATAATTATAAAGCTTTCCAGGCAAAGCTATTTAATATAATCTTAAACGAATCTAACTTGATAAGAACAAACAATATATCTTTTGAAATGACATGCAAAGATAAAGACTCAAAGACATAGTTGTGTAATATTTAAGTATCAGAATCCAATAGGTGTGTGCATGTGTAAATGTGTTTGAGTATGTGTGTGGAAGGGTGTATTAGGCAACTGTAAAAGTAAAACATTTGCAAAACAAACAATCTGGTAATTTGCTAACTAGGAACACACATTCAAGCTCAATATGTATCATGCTCTACCTTTTAATTATTATGTTCTTACTAGTTGGAAGCATCAAGAAAAAAATTATAATAGGCATGAAGAGCAAAAGACATGAGAAGGCTTTAATTTATAAGTTTATAATATATAACCATCCTTTTCTCCACACTCTCAGTTGTAAATGAGATTGTTATCCGTTTATCATGTAACTCTACATGTTAACCATCACAAAGAAATACACAAAGAATGCATCCGACTAGATGATTTAGTAAGGAGTAGAAATACACTGCTTCCAAGACAACAAGGCCAAGTATTTTGTTTACAGAGAAAAAGTCTTCATATACAAGTTCGATTAAAATAGTTGAGTTATTTTGATCAGCATAAGATTTTGTACTGAAGCAACAAGATCGGGGATATTTACTTGGTTCTAGTCAAATCCTAAACATACACAAAACCATTCAAAATGATTCTAGGGTAACGGAGATAACTTTTTTGGTGGTCGTTCACATTTCCTCAAAGTTTAATACTTCAAATTGCAGGAGTTTTGACAGTAACTTATTGGAAGCATAGGATAGACAAGACACAGTCACATTAAGTAAAATCTCACCAACTACATTATGCAACGATCTCACCGGAACTAACAGTCCAAGACTGTTTTCATTTAGTCAAACTACTGACAGCCATATATTATGATTCAAAAAAGCACCATTTTATAATCAATCAAATTTCAATAAACGTTGCACTAAAGTAAGTATAGAGCAGCGGAATCGCCCATAGCAATCATAAAACATCTTATACTATCTATCTACCGCTAGTTAAAGTACACAGTCAAAATAAAACCGAAAGAGACGATTTACCTTACTAAAGAGCGAATAATCCATAGACGAATTCGCATCCCCAATATCATGATCACGCAACGCTATTACAAAATTAACAACTAAATAAGCACCTTATTTGCTATAATAATCAAGTAGTGATCCACACTACGAGTATTTCTCACCATTAGAAAGAATGTGGAAAGATCGCCGCTGATAATTAACACAACGAGTCGCCAAACATAACAGCCTCCTTGAACACGACGACAACGCCATATGCTAGTAACTCTAAAACTATTTATATAAACCTGTAAACAAGTCATAAACACAAAGTAAAATAAAACGCTACCTAACTAAATTGTAAGTAACAAACTATGCTGACGTGGCAGAAGCTAACTAATACAGTTCACCAGGATTATTACTTCACTATATAACTGATTGTAACAATTAACAAACACTGATGGAGTGGCAGAAGCTAACTAACAGATTAATAACTTATTAATACATAATCATGAAATGAATTATAATTAGATGTGTTACCTGATAATGAAATGAATATGCATTAAGTAATGGTGAGAGGATGGAGGGTGGTTGGTTTGTTATGGTGGTGTTTAAAAATTTAGGGCAACTTCCAATTGGACTATTATTGTGTTTGCAGGATTATGGTGTCGGGTCGGGTTAATTCTTGTACTTGGGCCTTACTTCAATGGGCCAATATTCTGATACACCTTGGGCCATATACAAATTTCTTTGGGCCAATATTCTGATACTCATTGGCCTAGCTAGGTCACCTAGGTGCATTTTGTTTTGCAAATTTTTTGAACGGCGAAATTTTATAAAACTAGCAAGGAGCTAGACAATTACATAATAGAAGTAATAAGAGACACCCGACCCAACTAAACTGCTTATAACTACATCTACTACTAATCCAAATAAACGTCATCAAGACAAAGTTATCAAAGAAGACGTTTTGCAAGTTAATGTGATTATTCTTTTTTGTTTTATTGATTGTGGTATATATGATTTGGGTTTGAGATTTAACAATTTGGAAGTACTAAAATACGTAAGAACGAGGAGGTTGAGCCGTGCAATGCAACGGGTTTCAAGACAGTGTATGCCTGCATGATGTCACAAGTATTAGGGTAGTGGCAATGGGTGCGGTTTGGCATCGGTATGAAGCCATACCGCTGGTGAACACCATTGCCACCCCGGCGGTATGAGCTTCGGTATGGGGTGAGCGGCATTATTTGATTCAACGGCATGGGAAGAAAGTGAACGTTGGACCATTTATGGATGAAAAAAGGGTTAAGAGGTATGGAATCATGGTTGCCACTAAAAAAGGGTTGAGATGTATGAAAAAAGTATGAATAAGGTGGAATGATATTATTGGTGGGTTGAGAGGTATGGGTTTTTTTTTAAGCATGATTGCCACCACCCTTAAAACATGTATACGTTCTCTTAACCTTGAAGAGATTTTATATGTCTTGATTTTATTGAAACAGCGTAAGGCATTACATAACCGATAGAACAACAAATAACACAAAAAGAACAAAACAAAGAGCTTTTTTGCGGGAAAAAAGTGAACAATCAATGCTTAAAAGACAAAGTAAAAAATATGCTTACATGTGGTCCGTCCTGGAAAATGCTGGTCCCAAAAATCTCGGTCTGAACAAGTGGTCCTTATGGTTCTATTATTAGCTTACAATTAAATGACATAAATATATATTGAAGACATAATAAATGTTCTTGAATCAAGAATTCTGGTATAGCATATTTGTTTCGTGAGTGCCGTTGAGGTGAAGTAAATTCATTCTCTACAAACTATACGTTAGCTTTTGGAGACATGGAGTAAAGCAATCGTTAAAGGCACTGCGTTTGTATGTTATTTCAAAGTAATGTGAAAGTAAAATGAATTTACTAAAATGCCAACCATCTCTACTCTTTATAATGTACTAGTTTTAGATCCACGTACGGGACATATTTTTGTTAGATTTGTTTTCGCAAGTTGTACATATAAATTTTTGATGTTTTTTTTTTTTTTTTTAATTTTTTTTTTTTTTTTTTTTTTTTTTTTTTTTTTTTTTATTTTTTTTTTTTTTTTTTTATTATTATTGTTACAAATCGTTGCGTACCTGTAAAATTAGAAGTTAAATTAAAATAAGACTTTGTTTACATAAATTATACTTCTATTGTTGACGGTGCATCACGAATTAACTCATTAGAACTATTAGATTGAAGTGTTATTCAATCACACCCATTATAATTCCTCAATTAAAAGCTAACACAGTGTTCTTGAGTTTATTTTTGGACAGAAAAGAAAGGATAAGGGAAGAGCATTAAAAAAAAATGTGTTCTTGAGTTCTTTTAGGAAGGAAATTGGGAAGAAAAGAAGTAATTGAGGAAGGAAAGTGTGTGTGATTTTTGTTAACAAAAATTTTCGCCCAGATTTGGGCAGAAGAGGAATGATCTTGCTTTTTTTTTTTTTTTTTTTTTTTTTTTTTTTTTTTTTTTTTTTTTTTTTTTTTTTTTTTTTTCTTCTCTTCTTTTCTTTTAATATACAGCCGGAGAACACAACGTAAGAGTTTGTTAGCATTGATAAGACACGCGGGTAAAGAAAAGATAAAACTAACCAACAATTTTACATCTGATCTTCTTTCTAATTTTGACTTTTGAGTTCCTTAATTAACTCACTTTTGTTGCTTCTATTTTCTCTAATCTTATTTCAATACTACTACTATTCCATCGCCATTCGTTTACTAACTATGTCTCTTATACAACCTTATTTATGTCTTCTTTTGCATGGAGTCCAAATTGACGAAACGGAGACAAGAGAGAGTTTAGCTTGAAAAATTATTATTACCAGCCCTTTACTCATGAGTCGCGTCGTCACTTTGTAATCTCGATAAAAAAAATATTTTCTTTATCTGTAACTCCAATTTTACAGGCAAAATTAATAATTTGATTCTTTTTTTTTTAATCTTTTTTATTTATGTTCAGATAAGGTATTTTCATTTATGCCAGATAAGGTATTTTCATTTATGTTCAGCCTATTTATAAACGACAATGAGAAGAAAAAATAAAATGAGAATAGTGAGAAGAAATTGTAAACACACATTTTTTTATTTTTTGTAAACACACATTTCAAATAAGAGAAAAAATTTAAAGGAAGATGCATTTATCTTTGTAAGTGCATCTTAAAATGTGTAGTTGCGATTACTTCTCACCAAGTCACCATTCTCATTTTATTATTATATCTCTTTTGATCACAATTCTACAAATTTATATTATATTATCAGAATAACAAAAACAAACGTTAGTAAAGAAGCCGCTGAAAAAATCTACGTCCCTGATCATTATTGTTTTAAAGTAAGTACTCTACTATGTGGAGGAAAAAAAAAAAAAAAAAAAGACACGCATGCCGACTTTGTCAAAAGCATGAAATGGTATTACATGCTATTTTTTTGCATCGTAAATTGTCAAAATAACTTAGGAAGTATATACAAGAAAATGATTTACATGACAGTTTAGATATGTCCAAAATGAAAAAGATACTTTCTAGCTAAGAAATTAGGCATATTATTTGGCATCATGTTTGATATTTCTTATTCTCTTTTGAGCCTTTGAAGTCAAATCCCAAACTTATGGGAATCTAAATCCAATAAGAACATGGAGTCGTGTAGCAAAGTTAGCATACTCTCTATCTCTAAACGCACTCTATCGATAATTCGATGATTTATTCTCACATCGGAACCGGTTCGCAGGGTCTATCGCTGCACTCCGACTAACGTAGCATGCTTCTTTGTCTTATTTTAGGTCATAGCTAGCTTTCTAGAAGTATCTCACCTATGGCTCACGTAGAACAGTAAAAATTAGATACTAAATTTAGAAAGAATTAGGATTTGATATTTGGTTTTGTTCAAATTTGTAAAATGTACGATGTATTTAATTGGGGATCGCGAGATACTCAATGCATTTGGTCCTAAGATGTGCCTGGATGATGGATATGTTGTTATTAACTTTTTGCTCAGGTGAACGCTCTTCGTTATTACAGACAATAAATTTTTGACACTGACCCATAACCGGAAACCACTTAGAAAAGAGCCACTCACTGTCATCTTGATTAGCATTCCACCACAATTGTTTTTCCATTTGATAGTTTGTGATGCTTCTTGGTTATTGTTCAAATTAAAAGTCATGCCAAAAAAACCAACAAAAGAATAGCATACGCAGTACAACAATTGTATTTTAGGGCATACGTTAACCTTTTTTCTCATTTGGATTTTGGATCCTCGTTTTTTTTTTTCCTCAAAGGTATAGATTTCAAAGTTTGTTCAAAATAAGATAAGGATTTTATGAGTCTTATTGGAACGTTACCAACCATAATTTTTGTTGATATGGCTTAATAATCGCATGTTTCATCCTTTGTTTTTACATTTTAAATTTATGATTTCTTTTTACCATAGCTTGGAAAAACTTAAAATTGCCAAAAATTGTGCAACATCGATCTCTACTTCGGTACCCTTAACTGGGAAAAATTACCCAAAATTACCATTAATTAATTGAGAAATAAGTTGAGTGACTAAAATCAAAATTGAACAAAACTACAACACATTTGTATGGCATGTTGCCCTTAATTGATTGTCCATGAAATAGACATATAGGGACTTGCGTTACTAAGTGTGGTTTCGTGCAAAAATTATGTACTAGTATGCAAATATCGTTGTTCACTTGATAGGTGATATCTTAGCTAACATGCTATCGTCATTAATATGTTTTGATTTTAATTTATTTCAGTATGAAGTTTGGAAGGTCGAAATTTAAAGTGACTAATAAAAGGTAAATACGTTGGTTTTTCAATCTCTCACCCGACACGTCCTCTTAGTTTAACAAGACACCCCAAAGACTGTTTTCATATTGAAACTAGCTAATTACCTATTAGGTGTCACATATATAGTTTTCGCTTTTCTGTTTTGAAAAAGCTTGTAGATTTTTAACCTTATTCGATGGAAACATCGAAACATCTATTTCACAAAAAAGGAATCTGTAGCCATTAAGTGCACTTGCTAGGGGCTATGGCCTTTGACAAATGAAATACATTGCCTGATCCAATAAATTAATTAAGTATGAAATTATTCAAGGCTGCTATCACTATTTTACTAACACGTTGTGTGAGCAGTCAATCAGGACATTGCCCATCGACTTTTTCGCCACCATGCCGACGTCGTGAAATTATTATGGATGCGATATCGATTTTTTTTATGGAAGGAGGAACGACTCCGTAAAAATGACCGGTTCTCCTGGAGCTTCAACGCCTCCAACTCATTCCGCAGGACCATCCATAATTCCAACTCGTTACACTGCAGGACCTTCAACATCGAGTCCTGAAAATACAGAGTGCTCAAACTGCATCAAACTGTAATACAAAAATATAAGTAGCTTAGAAGTAGATAACTTGGGTTAGTTGACTAGCAACTAATTCCGCCCTATCCTCCAAAACCAGAGATTTTACTGCTTTCATAAAATATAAAAATACAAAAAGAATCTTCCTCCACCCTTAGACCTAGATTAGAGTAGCCTTTAGCCTAACGAACACTATTCCCTGCGAGAGAACGATCAATCCCCCGGTACTTGCCACTACACTATACTACATCGGTCAGGTACACTGCCTGGTGGGGATTGCAAGCTTCTCAAGATCCCTCGAGAGGTTAAACGTAGTGCGTGTTGCAATCCACGCGCATCATTGTTGTTGTTGTGAAAGCTGATGTCGAACGTGTTTTATATTTTTAATTCGTACGCTTTAATGTTGGAGTAATACGTATGTTTTAAATATACAATTTTTCAACGCTAAATTACATATGCACAAAGAATGGAACTGAAGGAACAATATCACAATTAACAAACACGAAGGCAAACCGTTTATTTAAAACACTCAAGAGTTCTCAACTACATACATTTCATACAGACTCAAACGAAATAACTTAACAAGCAAACGAAACAGATCAAGCGAAACAACTCGACAACCAAACGAAACAACTCAAACTAAACAACTCGACAACCAAACGAATATATCAAACGAAACAACCCGTTTATTTATTTATTTTTTTGCGGCTACTTCCCGCTTTGCTGGAACTCGCACCATCTTTTCCCTTCCTTGCTCTCATTTCCTTGAGATGTGCAAACGTAGCTTCGAGATTTGTTACTCTATTTTCCAGATTATCAATTTTGGTGTCGACGTCCAATGTGCTTTCAGCTTCATCGTCACCTCCAACAGCAGCAGCTTGAGCTTCAGCAGCAGGTTGAGCTTCAACAGCATCTAGCTCTTCCAAATACTCTCTATAGTACGGCTTTTTCCTCAACTATTCAAGAATCCGGTCTCTCTGCCACGGTGCACAGTTATTCATCAAAAATTTCCCAGCCCCAATGAAGTATAATTTCATTATACAGGAGCTCGTGTGATAAAGCCTTTGACCACTCCTGTTCCGGCGTTAAACCATCCATTGTTATGTGCGTTTTGTGAGAATTGACAAACGGGTTTTGTGAGAATTTATGTGTAAAATGAGACGGGAAATGATTCGGTATATATAAGTAAAAAATTGGCGGGGAGATAATCCCGTCGACATGTCGTCGGTACAAAACAGGCAGGAAAAAATCCCGCCATACTATTCACTATTATTGCCAATAATTTTGGACTAAAATGCTCCCGTCGACATGTCGACGGGACAATAAGACTAAACACTGTAATTAACACTAATCAAACGCTAATTACAATATTATTCGTGATTAATATACTCCCGTCGACATGTCGACAGGAGTATATTGGTGGGACAAATTCCTGCCCAAGTTTTGGCAATAATTGAGATAGAAAAGTTTGACTAATATGGTCCCGTCGACATGTCGACGGGAGCATATTAATCCGAAAAATTCAACGCGGCGGACCTCGGTCAAGCTTTTTCTGTTGTTTTCTGCATGGTACCGACGAATTTGTGTCGACGGGATAGCTTCGTCGCCCGTTCTCCTGATTCTTGTAGTGAGTGAGCTTACGAGCAAGTTTACTTGTGACTTGGTAACAACAACAATACAAATGGTATTTCTTTTTTGGAATAGCATGTTCAATAAATATGAGTAGTATGCTTTAAATATGTTTTTTTTTCCTTAAAAAAAAAAGATTGTTCTTTTGTTGGCCTATTAAATAAATTATTGATCTTTAAGTTCATTTAGTATGTGTTGCAATTTCAGAGATGAGTTCGAGTCTGCTTAAACTTTGGGTGAGGTGTTACGGATAATGGAGTGAAGGTTGATTAACTCAAATAAGTACATATTATTATCATCATTTATCCTATTTATTTGACTTGTTTTACTATATTATATATGAGAATCGGTACTTTAATGTTTACTTTAGTAATTCTTAGGTAAAAATAGGTAATAGGTGAAACTTGGCGATTTTGGACTAATTATGGAGCAAAACGAGCAAGATGTCAAAAGTCTACTGAAATCCAGAAGATGCGCCGTATCTATCTCAACAGATACGCCGCAATATCATACTTAAATGAATTCGAAGACCATTGCCTGACTTTGAAGAATGCGCCGCATGTAATTATATCATGCGCCGCATATGAAACTTTGGTCAACGAAGAAGATCAAGCTCGTTCTACTCCAGATACGCCGCATTACACTTCTGACATACGGCGTACCACTATCAAGACTTCACCAGATACAATCCAAGATACTGAAGGACATGCGCCGCATAAAGATCTAAGTTACGCCACATCTGAAGACGGTGTACGAATATTCCAGAATATATTAATCTTGGACCCCACGCGAAGTTAAGTCAATGCGCCGCATCAACCCATTACATGCGCCGCATCGAACCCTAAGACAGAAACTATAAATACCCCAAGACCTAGACGAATTTTGTGTGCAACATAACCCTAAGGAGCCGAGCTTCAGTCCCGGAAGAAGCAACACCAAGGACACACCCCCAAAACGAAGATATTAGGAGCTGTAAGAAGGTCGCTGCATGTATTTAATTCATTAAGTAGTTTTGTTTTATTGTAATAGGTACGACTTTAATTCATCAGGATTAGATGGGCATGTGTTATGTCACTAGCGGAAAATCATACACAGCCTCTTAAAATTGCTTTCCCATCAATTAATTAGTTTTATGATGATGTCTTTGGTGACTTATATTAGTGGCATTGATACCTTTTTGTCTAGGGCTGAGCACTGTTGCTTGGGGCCCCCGCCATACCCCTTCCTGCGCCTATTTAAGTCCTGACTCATTTGGATAAAAGAAATAGTCATAAGTAATCATTAAGGGTTTACCCGCCGATATAATGAGATCCAACGAGAAAGATTTAACTAATATACACTTCATATAAAACTAGCAATAAAACAAATGACAAGCTACTTAATTATCAGGACAGGTCTTCTTACAGTCTCTATTATCTATTTGTGTACGTGTATGCTATTCGCTGATTCGTGCTCATTAGTTTAATTTACTGTTTAACTCAACCAATCTGTGCCAATCTCTCAGGCTGAACCCCCCTTGCGTTAGATTAGGCTGTAAAACTAACTTAAGACATTAAAATACTGATTAGGTTAACTAGATAAATCGTTCCACTCTTAGTGATCGACACTCTACTTACCATTATATTCATACTGACTTGGTACACTGCTCGTTAAGTGTGTGTGTTATTGATAAGTCGGCTAAATATAAATTTAAAACTTGAGTAGGCATTAACACTGCTAAACCGCAACGACACATCACGTGCATCAAGTTTTTGGCGCCGCTCCCGGGGAGTGAATTGTATTTATCTGTTAATTTGATTAGTATTTTAATTAGATTTTTCTTTTTATTAGGTTTTTAGATTCTAACCACTAACTTGTTGTATATTAGTTAGATTGCATTCATTGTATAATTTGCATATTTTCTGTTTTTGTTTGTTTTTATTTTCTGTAATTTTTATTTTTATTTTATTTTTATTTTTTTTCGTACTAACTGCTGTCGTTGTATTGTGCTGATACAAACGATACGGCGCATCTGTTTCACAGATGCGGCGTATTGCGTTTTAATTTTATAAATACAACGCGTTTAATAATTGGAGTATGACGCATCTTTTCCCCAAGATACGGCGTATTCTGTTTTTAATAATAATTTTCGAAACTTTAACGCCATACGACGCATCTGTTTTTGCAGATACGGCGTATTATATATTTTAAATTAAAAACAGTTTTCGAATTAATTAAACAGAAGCGACGCATCGATTTTATCGATACGGCGCATTTACTGAATCAAAAATCTTGTATTTTGGTACGTAACGAAAATACGGCGCATTAGCTTCTGCTTATGCGGCGCATTTAATTTTTATAAATATAACTGATTTTTGATATCTACTTTGATCATTCCACTACTCTCCTGCACAAGTTAGTTGTTTTTCAGGATAATGGATGGATCAAGCATCACTATGGAAGATTACATTCTGAACCAAACTAAAGATGTTAGTTGGAATTATCAATACCACGATATCTGGAAACTTGCTGTAAACGGTAAGGGTAAGAGAAAACTCGGTGCAGGTAACATTGAGAGTCTCCAATTCTTTGAAATTAAAATTAGAATTCCAGCTATCCTTTATAATAATTCACTTAGCCTTAAGGAAAGTTCTCTACAAAACTTCTCCCAAATATTTGACGATAAAAGTGAATTATCTTTACCTAAGTCTGATTATTGCAATTTCATGTCTGAAAAAAAAGTTTTTAAGAAACGGTTTGCTAAAAAGAAGAAATTTGATATACCAAACATCGATACAAACCTCCTTTCTTATAAATTACCTAAATGTAAAAATACCGAAATCCACGACAAAAGTTGTGATTTCCGTAAAAATTCTTCAGACACTGATCTATGTAATACATCACGTCTAAATTATGATCTCAATTTTGATAAGCTTAAAACGATATTTGTTCCTAACCATGGAATAAATTATTATCCACTAAACAACGAGATTATGATCCGCAATAGAACGGATATGCCAAGTGCTCTTATTTCGAATTTATACATATCATATGGTATACCGTTTGACCCTAAGTTGACGTATAAGGAAAAGTGTTGCAGAGGCCAAGGTATGTTTCTCATTTGATTTAATATCCTGTGTGAACGAGATACAGCGTATGTAACTGATATGTTGCGCCGCATTCCTGCTTAATTGGTAACTTTGACCGGTCAAATAATTCTTAAATACGGCGCACCAACTAATCAGTTGCGCCGTATCGAACTTCAATAAAATCTTTTGAACAGTCAGATATTATTTTCGCATGCGGCGTATTACAACTAACACGATGCGCCGCATCTCGGACACCCTATATATAATATGAGATGCGACGCAGTTTTTCTAAAAACGGAAAAGAAAAATCTTTTATCGAAAGTCAACGCGGAACTTAATTGATTCCTTGCTAAAATTGTTATGATCCTAATCTCTTATCGATTATAAGGTATCATTTTAAATATCCCTTTATATATTTCTTATTTTATCTATATAGTTTTTAAGGGAGTAATTGGGTATTTATAATTTTTAGACTAGGAAATTAATTGATTGGCGGATCGGTGATTCGGGATGATTCTAATGCAAAAACCCTATGATACTTTTTTACTTTGCAACGAGTCGGGTTGGTCAATTTTTAAATATGATGTGATTAGGGTTTTCGGATTGAGGATTATAATATATTCGATATCATGGTATGAAATTTAGAAATATTGTTTGATGGGGAATAATTAGGGGCCTTTAATATAAAAGGGGTACGGGGCCTCGGGCAACGTGAAAGTGGGGTATGCGCTGCTGTTATGTTCAGACAAAATGCGGCGCATCTCGTTTACTAAATGCGCCGTATTATTTATAATTTACTAAGTTTATTGATGAGGCGAAAAGTGTTACGCTTTTAGGGGGTCATTTAAGCCCTAATCCGTAATTATTTGATCAAATATTGCCTTAAATCGTTCCTTTTGTCATTTTAGGTACTTTGGAGAAGAAATCTGGAAAAAGGAAGCATTTTGGACATTTTTGGAGCATAAAAGTGAAGAAAACGACAAAGTCTCAAAACCATGCTGGAAAAGGTACCTGACGGAGTCACTATTTACAAAGTGACGGCGTCACGCTTTGACAAAGAGGTGGATGATTTTTACACTAGACGCCCAGAAAGATTTTTGAGGATTTACACGTGACGGCATCACGTGTAACTGGAAGTAGGCCGTCACATTTTGGCTTAAAGAGAGACGGCCCAGAGAGATTTAAAGGTGGACGGCGTCAAGAGTAGATCTAAGCAATCCGAGAAGGGTTTTGGCAGACATGTGACGGCGTCACGAGCTAAAATGTGACGCCGTCAGATTGTAAAATCTATATATATTCTTCTAATCATTCATTAGGTGTGCAACTTTTGGGATAAACCCTAGTTCGTAGAATACTGTATTTTCCGGGGTTTTTCACCCTTGAAACCTTGATGTTCAATTAAAGATAAGTCTCCTTCCAAATCAATCAATATGTCTATGTGTTGTTTGATTATATCTTATGCTTGTCTTTACTTTAACATGCTAGGCTAGGTTTTTCTTGTATTTGCTTAGATCTAATGAAACCTAGCTATTAATTACATGTTGTTGGTTTGTTTGTGATTGTTGTGGGTGGGTGAAGTCGATGTTAGGCTTAAGAAAACTGGCTAACCTCCTATACGATAACTTGCTTGAACGTCTTAAGAAACATGAATCGGATGTGTACTACGATTATATGGTTGTATTTAATGCATAAGCGAATTCTAGTGACCCATGTTAGGAGCTTTTAGTCGGCTCGACATAGGAGTGAAGTAGGAGCTTATAGAGTTAGGGAAGATCGTACACGGCCCTACGAATGGTTTAAAGGAATACAACCCGTCATCCACACAATTACGACAAACCAATTAACCGGTAAAAGATAGCTAGGGAGTAAGGAAATCTAAGTAAACACATTTTTCTCTCATATAAGTTTCACAAACAATTTACTTTTCTTGTTATTTTATTTTATTTGCATAAGTAGTTATTTGGGTTAGTTGACTAGCAACTAATTCTGCCCACTCTTCCAAATACCCGAGATTTTACTTGCTTTTATAAAAAAATAAAAAAATACAAAAAGAGTCATCCCTCAACCCTTAGACCTAAATTAGAGTAGTTTTCAATCCTAACGACCCTATTCCCTGAGAGAACGATCAATCCCCCGGTACTTGCCACTTCACTATACTACATCGGTCAGGTACACTGCCTGGTGGGGGTTGTAAGCTTCTCAAGATCCCTTGAGAGGTAAAACCTACTGCGAAGGTTGCAAAACCCACGTATCAAGTTTTTGGCGCCGCTGCCGGGGAATAGTTATTGCTTAGGTTGAAAATTTTATTTTTACTTAGGTCTACTCATTAGACTCCTTTCTAGTGAGATTTTTATTTTATTTTTCTAGGTTTTCTTTAGTCTATCTTTTTCTTCATTCCTTTGTTCGTGATCACTACCATTCCTTTTTGCTCAAATCCTCCTTAGCCATCATGGTGAACGAAAATCTTTCTAATTTTAGAGTCACTCAGAGTCGTAGTTCCTTAAAAGACCTTATTCCGCCCTATGCAGAACCTGAAAGGGAAATGCGTAGGTTAAGGCGACACACTTCGACATCTGAACCAATTGGCATTGCCATCAACTTTGATGAAGCCTTTTCTGAAGAGGAATCTGATCATCACACTACACCCCCTAGCCCCCATCACGACACGGAAATTTCTTAGAATCATGTCCCCAAAAGCCTCAAGGATTACTCTTCTCCCACCCCTCGTGGCTTTTCTAACGCTATTGTTTTTCCAAATGAACACACAGAAGGGGTCTTGTGTGCATCCGATGTTTGGCTTGTCCAAAGTGTATACAAGTTTCATGGATTGAAAACTGAAGATCCAATCCAACACATCAAGGACTTCTTGAAAATAGTGGACACCATCCATACGGACGGGCCCACTAGAGATACCTCCCGACTTCGATTCTTTCCTTTTACCCTTCAAGGTAAAGCCGAGGAATGGTACAACAAGCTTCCTTCTAAGTCCATCTTTACATGGGAACAACTCATCTCAAAATTCTATGAAAAATTCTTTCCCGTAGGAAGAACCTCGGTACTTAGAGACAAACTCCTCCGTTTCCGCGTTGGGCAAGCAGAGCCCATTCATAAATCTTGGATTAGATTCAATGACCTAATAAGACAAGTCCCCCATCATGGCATTGAACTCTGGCTTCTTGTCCAAATATTCTACGATAGTATCTCTCAAAATGACCAGAGGGGAGTGAATATTTCAGTGAAAGGAAGAATATCCAAGTTAAGTGCTGAGGAAGGGTGGAATAGGATTGAGGAATATGCTCAAGATCAAGATGATACATGGGATGAACCCGATTCGATCATGAGCATGTCTGAGGTCACAAAAAAACCCCCTTTTGAAANAAAATGACCAGAGGGGAGTGAATATTTCAGTGAAAGGAAGAATATCCAAGTTAAGTGCTGAGGAAGGGTGGAATAGGATTGAGGAATATGCTCAAGATCAAGATGATACATGGGATGAACCCGATTCGATCATGAGCATGTCTGAGGTCACAAAAAAACCCCCTTTTGAAAGCAGGCTAAGGAAACTGTACGAAAGAGTATCATATCTTGACGGGTCGCGAACCACTAAACGATTGTCAAACCCGTATCTAATTTGCGACCAATGTGGTGGCCCGCACGAAGTGAAGGAATGCAGGGAAGACGCCACCACTGAACAAGCGTATCTGTCGAGCCATGACATCTTTGATGACCCTTCCTTCTTAATTTTTATCAAAACAACGATTTTACCCCTTGGGGGAATCTCGTGAGAAATAGGGAAGGAGAAGAAGGTCCTGACTTCAAGGTTAGGAGCACTTTCGAGAATGACCTTGGGCATTTCACGCATGAAAAAGATCTGATGTTAAAAGGTCTCGACGACCTCATAATTGATCAACAAAATGACTTAAAGGTCAAGTTTACAGAGCTCAACGCCTCACTTGGTGGCTACACCAAACCCCAAGTGGATCAAAATGACCCTTTGCTAGCCATCACCACTAGAGCCGGAATGACAACTAAGGACCCTCCATACCCAGTCCAACGTCACGGAACCTGACGCCTCTCACAAGGAGGGAGGTGACGTGCGCGATGAAATTACCGAGCAGCCCCATCAGGTAACCTCCTCTCCACCCATTCCACCCAAACAGCCCGCGAAAGTTCCATATCCGTCCCGCCTAAAAAATCAAAAGGTTGAGAACGACAATAAAAGGTTCTTGTCGTACTTGAAGGATTCGGTCGTCACTATACCCCTCCTTGATGCATGTTACCATATGCCCAAATATAGTACATACTTCAAGAAGCTACTCGCCAACAGAAAAAAGCAAGGTCTTGTGACCTTAGGAGAAGAATGTTCTGTGGTGACCCAGCGAGGATTACCAAAGAAAGTGGACGACCCTGGTAGTTTTACCTTGCCTTGTTCTATAGGGTCTCTATCAGTAAAGAATGCTCTCGCCGACTTAGGGGCAAGCATCAATCTTATGCCATATTCCATGTTCCTCAAACTGGGATACTCAGGATTGAAACCAACCCGTATGAACATCCAACTAGCTGATAGATCGGTCAAGTATCCCATGGGAATATGTGAGAATGTGCTGGTCAAAGTGGGGAAGTTCAAATTTCCAGTTGACTTCGTCATCTTAGAAATGGAGGAAGATGATCTCGTGCCCATCATCCTAGGAAGACCATTCCTTGCAACTGCTCAAGCCGTCATTGATGTTCATGACGGCAAGCTGACCTTACGAGTAGGTACCGATAGCTTAACCTTTGACATCAAGGACACAATGAATCTTTCTCTCGAAGCAGCCAACCGGCTGTATTTCATCGGAGAGGTCGATGAGCTATCCGATGTCATTGACGATTGTGTAGATGAGCAGGTTGAAGCAGGATGGTTGCGTGACGAAGCTTTTCCTTCCTTTTTTGAGGGAGAAAAGGCTGAAGAAATCAACGCAGTCTCCTTCTACCCAAGACGAGAAGACGTTGAGCCGCTCGAACTTCGTAAACCCGAAAACAAGCTTAAACCTTCTATCATTGAGCCACCCAAGTTGGAACTTAAGGAACTCCCAACCCACTTGGAGTATGCTTTCCTCCAAGGAGGGGATCAACTTCCGGTAATCATTAGCTCCTCCTTAAAAGACGAACAGAAGAATAAACTCCTAGGGGTTCTAAAAAATTATAAAGGAGTTATTGCATGGAGTGTAGCCGACATCAAGGGGATAGACTCAACATTCTGCACACACAAGATCCTCATGGAGGAGGATTATAAACCGACCGTACAACCTCAAAGGCGAGTGAATCCAAACATAAAGGAAGTCGTAAAGAAGGAAGTCATTAAGCTCCTAGATGCAGGACTAATTTATCTGATATCAGATAGTCCATGGGTCAGTCCGGTACAGGTTGTACCTAAGAAAGGAGGGATGACAGTGGTGAAGAATGATAAAGATGAGTTGGTGCCCCAGAGAACAGTCACCGGTTGGCGTGTGTGCATCGACTACAGGAAACTGAATGATGCAACCCGAAAGGATCACTTCCCTCTCCCTTTCATCGATCAAATGTTGGAAAGGTTAGCAGGACACGAATACTATTGCTTCTTAGATGGATTCTCAGGGTATTTCCAAATCCCTATCGCCCCTGAGGACCAAGAAAAGACCACCTTCACATGCCCTTATGGTACATCCGCCTACAAGCGGATGCCTTTTGGACTATGTAACGCTCCCGCTACTTTCCAATGATGCATGACTGCAATCTTTCACGAATTAATGGAAGACAGCATGGAAGTCTTCATGGATGACTTTTCTGTCTTTGGAGACTCTTTCGATCGTTGTCTTGCTAACCTCGAGAAAATGCTCAAACGTTGTGAGGAGACCAACCTGGTTTTAAACTGGGAAAAGTGCCATTTTATGGTGAAAGAAGGTATCGTGCTTGGGCACAAAATCTTTGGAAACGGGATTGAGGTAGATCGAGCAAAAATCGAGGCTATATCCAAGCTGCCTTATCCTACTACGGTCAAAGCAATACGTAGCTTCTTGGGTCATGCCGGCTTCTATAGGAGATTCATTAAGGATTTCTCAAAAATAGCTCGGCCAAAGACTCAGCTGCTTGTAAAGGATGCTCCATTCGACTTCTCTCAAGAATGCAAGGATACCTTCGACCAATTGAAGAAGGAACTCACGCAAGCTCCAATTATGGTTACCCCTAATTGGGAGCTACCTTTTGAGATCATTTGTGATGCGAGTGATTACGCTGTTGGAGCAGTGCTAGGCCAAAGGCTTAACAAACACTTTCAGCCAATATATTACGCTAGCAAAACCATGAATCCCGCTCCAGAAAACTACACCACCACAGAAAAGGAGTTGTTAGCTGTAGTATTTGCTTTTGATAAGTTTCGCCAATATCTAGTCCTCTCAAAAACCGTTGTCTTTACTGATCATTCAGCTCTTCGATACCTTTTCACTAAACAAGACGCTAAACCACGACTAATTCGTTGGATCCTATTATTGCAAGAGTTTGATGTAGAAATTCGTGATAAGAAGGGAGCAGAAAATCTAGCGGCCGATCACCTCTCTCGACTAGAAAACCCCAGCCTAAGCGAATCTGATAAGAGTGAGATTCGAGATTCATTTCCCGATGAACAGCTCATGTTAATAAACGATTCTGAACCATGGTATGCAGATTATGCTAACTACCTAGCAAGCAGAGTTGTTCCCGAACACATGAACAGACATGAAAGAAAGAGGTTCTTCGCTCAATTAAAATACTACTTTAGGGACGAACCTTTCTTGTTCCGCAGATGCCCTGATCAAGTGATCAGGCGATGTGTTTCTGAGAAGGAGGCAATCAGAATCATGAATGAATGTCATGCAAGCCCATCCGGAGGACATCATGGAATGAATACTACTGCACGAAAAATTTTCGACGCCGGATTCTATTGGCCTACAGTATTTCGTGATGTGAAAGGAATGATACAGGCGTGTGACGCTTGTCAAAGAGCTGAGAATATTTCCAGGAGAGATGAAGCACCCCAAAATTATATACAAGTTTGTGAGGTTTTCGATGTTTGGGGAATTGACTTCATGGGACCCTTTCCATCTTCGGGGGAAATGAATACATCCTAGTGGCCATTGACTATGTTTCAAAGTGGGTAGAGCCCTTAGGACCAACGATGCTAGGGTAGTCATTCATTTCTTAAAGAAACTGTTCGCTAGATTTGGCATTCCAAAAGCACTTATTAATGACAGAGGAACCCATTTTTGCAATACGCAAATGGAAAAGGTCATGAAAAGATACGGAGTCTCCCATCGATTCTCCACTACTTATCATCCTCAGACCAACGGTCAAGTTGAAAACACCAATAGGGCAATAAAAAGGATATTAGAGAAAACAGTGAACCAAAATAGGAAAGACTGGTCGTTCAAACTAGATGAAGCTTTGTGGGCTTTCCGAACTGCTTATAAGACACCTATCGGAACAACCCCTTTCCGTATGGTCTACGGCAAGGCATGTCACCTCCCAGTAGAACTGGAGCATAAGGCGTATTGGGCACTTAAGGCCTGCAATTTAGATTACATGATCGCAGGAACAAATAGATTCTTACAGCTCTATGAGCTTGATGAATTGAGATTGGAAGCTTATGAATCTTCCATTACGTACAAGGAAAGAGCAAAAAGATGGCATGACCAACGGATTAAGAAACCTAAAGAGTTCTCGGAGGGAGATAAGGTTTTATTATATAACTCGCGTTTAAGGTTATTTCCTGGGAAACTGAAAACCAGATGGTATGGACCAATCACTGTGAAGAGCTCCTCAAGAGCTGGAGCCATCGTATTAATTGATGACGAGGATAGGGAATTCACAGTGAATATACAACGAGTTAAGCATTATCAAGAAAGTGGTAATGAAATGATCAATGAGGAAGACATAACCTTTGACGAAGAGGTCACGTAGTAGAGTGACTTTAAGTCTAGCTACAAGACTCGTTAATAAAGAAAAGCGTTTCTTGGGAGGCAACCCAAGCTTTATTTGCTTTGTTTGTTTGTTTATTTGATTTTATTTGTTTCCGTATGTATGTTTTATTTTTATTTCTAACAATTCATGTTTCAAATTACATTGTGAAAATGTTTTATTTTGTTTTTAACTTCGTCTTAACTACATATAAAGGTATTTTGCAAAAAGATAAGTGTAAGGGAAATCTATATTTGTTTATAAGAACGAATTAGACATGAATTGTAGTAATATAAAATGAACATACATATTAGTATTTGTTTGAGTCAAATGCTTGTATCGAGTGATAATGAAATTTTGCTGGATACCAGGAATTAAGGTAATTGTTTTTCCAGAAATTTTTCGGAAACTAAACATAAGAATTCTGTCAGATCAATTCTGACGGCGTCAGCCTTTAAAAGTTGACGGCGTCAGGTACTGATTCCAGAAAAAGTTTTTAAATTTAGTTTTTCTGCCGGATTATAAAAATTACTGCATCTTTAATTCTAGGAATCTGCAAAACTTTCATTCCACAAGCATTATATCCATATATAGATTTTGCCGCCGATTTTACGCAAGGTTGATGAGACGAAAAATGTTACGTTTTTAGGGGTCAGTTTGAGTCCTAATTCGTATGTTTTTGGTTTGGATTTCACCCAAAGTCGTTTCTTTTCTCATTTTAGGTACTTTTGAAGGGAAAATCACAAAAGAAGCATTTTCGGGCGTTTTCGGAGTGAAAAAGTGCGGAAAACAACAAAAACTCAAAAGACCTTAAAGATCACAGAAGGTGACGCCGTCACACTCTACAAGGTGACGCCGTCAGGAACAAGTGAAGTCCAGAAGTGGAAAAAAGACTCGTGNGCACGGGAAGACTTACCTTAAATGATATCGCTGGAGATAACACTCCGACTTCATGTTTAAAGAGAGTTTTACTCAAAAATATTTCCCCAAGATCCCCGAACATATTCCTATTTTTCCGGTTATCCAAAACGCCTGTATCCCTTCCCTCATTGTCGATGTGATTATATGGTTTCCGTGGTCCATTTGTAGGAGGGGGGTATGGTTCCTAACCCCTCTGGAGACGGGGTGGGGTCGATCTAACTTGCATGTTTAATCCAAGATAAGTCTTTATTCATACAATATGTCTATGTGTTGTGTGATTTATGCTTGTACTTGTCTTTCTTTCAACATGCTAGGCTAATTTACTTTGTGTTTGCTTAGATCTAATGAAACCTAACTATTGATTATCATGTGATGTGTATGTTGTGATTGTATTTGGGTAAATGTTTCATCTACGTTAGACTAGAGAAAACTGGCTAATCTCCTATACGGTAACAAGCTTGAACGTCTTTAGAAACGTGAATCGTATGTGCGTTATCGATTTTAAGGTAGTATTTCATGCATAGGTTGCTATCGGTGAGCTCATGATAGGATGCTTGACGTATCGTCATAGAGTGAGGTAGTAACTTATAGAGTTAGGGAATTGAACGCACTCCCTACGACTTGTTAGGAATACACCCGTCATCCACGCAAACTCAACATACTAATTACATGGTAAAAGATAGTTAGGGAGTAATGAAATCTAAGTAAACACTATTCTCCACCACTGATTTTCTTCAAAACCAAAAAAATACAAAAATATAAGTAGCTTAGAAGTAGATAACTTGGGTTAGTTGACTAGCAACTAATTCCGCCCTATCCTCCTAAACCAGAGATTTTACTACTTTCATAAAACATAAAAATACAAAAAGAATCTTCTTCCACCCTTAGACCTAGATTAGAGTAGCTTTTAGCCTAACGAACACTATTCCCTGCGAGAGAATGATCAATCCCCCTATAAGAAGGGAGCAGAAAATCTAGCGGCTGATCATCTCGCTCGACTAGAAAACTCCAGCCTAAGCGAATCTGATAAGAGTGAGATTCGAGATTCATTTCCCGATGAACAGCTCATGTTAATAAATGATTCTGAACCATGGTACGCAGATTATGCTAACTACCTGGCAAGCAGAGTTGTTCCTGAACACATGAACAGACATGAAAGAAAGAGGTTCTTCGCTCAATTAAAATACTACTTTCGGGACGAACCTTTCTTGTTCCGCAGATGCCCTGATCAAGTGACCAGGCGATGTGTTTCTGAGAAGGAGGCAATAAGAATCATGAAAGAATGTCATGCAGGTCCATCTGGGGGACATCATGGAATGAATACTACATTTGGTCACACATGGTCGATTTGGAACGGCCACACATTCACATATTTGTGTGGCTGAAGGTACGAAAATTGACACAAGTTACTAATTAGCCACACATGAACATTTCGATTGTGTGACCAAATGTACTCTATTGCCACACAATCGACGATTATGTGACTAAAGATATCTGGTACTTTTGTTTCAGATCATTTAGCCACATATGAACTTGGAACGCGTGACAAATACAAGAAACCTTGATGCCATATATGGTCACTCAAAACTTATAGTCACATTTACTTCAAATAGTATGACCAAATGTCATATATGGTCACACTAAACGTGTTGTCACACATTAGTTAAGTGTAGCCAATATCAAGTACATATGGTCACGTAACTTAATACACATTTCTTCATTTTAAACATGCACCATATGGTCACACTTATTAACCGTTTTGGTCACTTTATTCGTAATTGTATGTGACTAATTACCCAAAACAAACATAAAAGCCACATAAAAACATAATTCAAGTGGCCATTGGATGATCAATAGTCACACAAAATACACATTGATTCACTTTAAACATCATAACATTCCTTCACTTTAAACATCATATGGTCACACTTATGCACACCTTTGGTCACTTTATGCTTAGTTGTATGTGACCAAATACACCCCCAAAAACATGCTTTGTGTGACTAAATGCTACCAAATGCTACACAAAAACAAAATTCATGTGGCCATTGGATGATCAATAGCCACACAAGATACACATTCCTTCACATTAAACATCATATAGTCACACTTATTTACACATTTGGTCACTTTATGCTTAGTTGTATGTGACCAAATACACCCCCAAAAACATGCTTTGTGTGACTAAATGCTACCAAAGGCCACACAAAAACAAAATTCATGTGGCCATTGGATGATCAATAGCCACACAAGATACACATTCCTTCACTTTAAACATCATATGGTCACACTTATTCACACTTTTGGTCACTTTATGCTTAGTTGTATGTGACTAAATACACCCCAAAAGCATGCTTTGTGTGACTAAATGTTACCAAAGGCCACACAAAAACAAAATTCATGTGGCCATTGGATGATCAATAGTCACACAAAACACACATTTCTTCACTTTAAACACCATATGGTCACACTTATTCACACTTTTGGCCACTTTATGCTTAATTGTATGTGACTAAATACCCAAAAGAAACATGATTTGTGTGACTAAATGTTACAAAAGGCCACACAAACATAAAATTCATGTGGCCATTGGATGATCAATAGTCACACAAAACACACATTTCTTCACTTTAAACACCATATGGTCACACTTATTCACACTTTTGGCCACTTTATGCTTAATTGTATGTGACTAAATACCCAAAAGAAACATGCTTTGTGTGACTAAATGTTACAAAAGGCCACACAAACATAAAATTCATGTGGCCATTGGATGATCAATAGCCACACAAAATACACATTCCTTCACTTTAAGCATCATATGGCCACACTTATTCACACCTTTGGTCACTTTATGTTTACTTGTATGTGACTAAATACACCCCCAAAAGCATGCTTTGTGTGACTAAATGCTACCAAAGGCCACACAAAAGCAAAATTCAGGTGGCAATTGGATGATCAATAGTCACACAAAATACACATTCCTTCACTTTAAACATTATATGGTCACACTTATTCACTCTTTTGGTCACTTTATGCTTAGTTGTATGTGACTAAATACACCCCAAAAAAATGCTTTGTGTGACTAAATGTTACCAAATGCCACACAAAAACAAAATTCATGTGGCCATTGGATGATCAATGGTCACAATTTTTCACACTTTTGGTCACTTTATGCTTAATTGTATGTGCCAAAAGCTAATTAGTATAGTCACATTTTCTTCTAGAATGATCATGTGACTATATGCCTTTACAATAACCACATCATATCACAAATGTGTCACTAAATTATGCTAATAAAAAAATAACAAGAAAATTAAAAAAGATGTTACACCCCAACGAGAATCAAACCCGCGACCTCCCTTACGGAAGTCAAGCGGGTTACCATCTTGCCAAGGTAACCTATCCATTAATGTAATGCATTTCCTTTTTAATATAGAAGCTTAAGCTTCATTGTTTTTGGCTAGTAGCTTAAAGAGTGCTTATAGAAGCTGCTTATGATGGTGCCAAATACATTTGGTTCGGGTTGAAACCGTGCTAAATAGTATTTGGCACGGTTTTTAGGACTGTTTAACTTTGGGGTGCCATGAGTGAGGTATTTGGCATGACTGACAATCTTCCGTTCCAAAATGGGCATTCGTCAAACTTTCTATTTCTCGTTTCAAATGCGCATTTGGTACCAATTTATCTCCCGTTCCAAATGCGTATTTGGTACAGTTTTTATTTATCGTGCCAAAATTAATTAGGACGGGTTTATCTATCATGACGAACGTATTTGGCACTGTTTATGTTTTATGTGCCAAACATATTTGGCACATTTTTATCCACCTTGCTAAAAAAACATTTGGCACGCTTTTGTGTTCATTATAAAATCATTTGGCACGATTTTGCATTTGTCAATTAATTATTTTTCATGGTTTGTGTAATCATTGCTAACGTATATTAGCACAATTTTCTGTTTTAGTACACCATCGTATCAACCATCTCAAATATGCGAAAATATAATTCAATCAAAGCTAAAAATAAATTAAACTCAAATCTTATTAATCATCTATAAAATCAGGTCAACATGGTCACTTGAACACCGTAAAATAAAAACACACCATGTCCAACATGGTCAATAGATTAACAAAATTATAACTAGAACTCAATATAAATCACTAATACGATTTATTACCAACAAGATCGAATAAAGCTCATCGGATAATGTCTTCATCATAAACCTGCATTATATAATATTCCAACATTAGAAACATGTTAAACGGGTCAAAATTTTCAAACTCAAAACCGAGTTGGGTCAAATGGGTTCAATATCATCCTAATGATTTCAACCTCATTTGAAACGGGTTAAACGGGTTGGAATTTTTTATTAATATCATCCTAAAGATTTATAATACAAAGCTAAGGTATAGATTGGTACTTACCTTAAAAAGATAGCTACGCAAATATGTTTGAACTCTTTTATCAAATTTCATTTGATAGAGTTCGAACCTACACAATGCAGTTGATCATTTAATAGTTTGATGCACCTGCAATACAGGATAGAATACATTTAGAATAACTAGTTAGCGTTATACCTGACCAACACTTAATCCAGATCTATGTGCTTGATGACCCGATGGAGGTGGCAACTCCTTTCCTAGCAGTAATTTCAGTTTCATAAACCACTTCATTGAGCTTTTTCATAATTCGAAACGTTCACGGCTACTTTGGAATCTATTTCCGCATTTGGCTCTGCTACTAGATCTGCTACTCGCTCAGCTGCCTTACTCTCTAAATGCGCATCTACTTGAGCTTGAACCTTATAGAGATTTAGCGAATGCAATAATCTGATTACCTTTCAAAGAAGTTGAATAACCCGCGTACTCACTTCTTTTTAGTTTCCATGGGTTTTGTTATTTCACATAATACAACACTTTTTCCTGATGTTGGGGCAGATGTATAATGTATCAATAGGAGCTTTTGTATCACTTGAGCTGCCCTATCATAAGCACTGCACCTGTAGGGATATCATCATATAATATAAATTTCATTCTTTTCAATCTTGAAATTTACCTATCAATAACTAAAAAATAATTAAAACAAATACATGATCACTGTGTAGCTAATCCACCTATTGTTACCATTAAAAAAAAGTTAAAATTTGTTTTGCAAATATTTAATAATAAGAAGAAAAAAAAGTTATAATAATGAAACATACCAAGATAAACCTGTTTCCCACAATCCCTTTTGACCACTGATGCGTTTGCTAAACATTCATAAGTAAATAGGTGAAATATACTACCAGTAATGTACATCAAAAGCAGCTTATACTAAGATTATGTTGGTCCATTGAAGATATTATTAAATGATCAGTGCTACTAAGAAGATTCTAATAAACAATTGTTACCTTGTGCTAATGTCCAAGGACTTCTTGGGTTGCTGGTTACCTACAACTCTTTGGTAATGAACAAATTACACCCTCGCCTCCTAGATGAACAACCATTCTATAGGGAAGATCATCGCCAGTTCCAAACTTGTCTACCTGTGATGACGATTCATTAAATTGATTGGGCAAGGATAATTTTTGTTACAGGAAGATCACACTCAACTTCAAACATTGAATACAGAGCCATTAAAGAAGAGAAAGTAGTTTCCCTATGAATGAAGCATTCTAAAAGCAACAATGACGTTTTTGGTAACTAAGAGAATGTAACTTCAGGACTTTGGTACATGGGTATCTTTAAAAGAGAAGTCAGTAGGCCCAGCTTAAATAAGAACCACAAATTTTAAGTAATTAGTTTGAACCATTCTCAATGAAGTAGTAGTTGGGCATGATTCTTTGATTTTACAGATATCTAAGTTAATAACAACGAATTCATTAGCTTAGATAACATTTTATAAACAAAGACAGAGGTGATCGTCGTCGACCAAGAAACCTAAACCTACACCGCTCTACACAATAACTGAATTTGGAAGGATTTATTAGAATAACTATAGACTAAAGGATTATAGCCATACGAATTGAAACTTGAAGAGCCACTATACATTCCCAATTGGAGTTCGAATCCATTGTACTACAGCCCACATACTCCCGAACATGTGCTACTACATCTCTAGTTCTCTACAAGTCTCATCAACATCTGGTATACATGTTGAACACGGAGGTAACAACACAACATCATGTAAAGGACACAAACTTCTAAATCTTGTAGTTACGAATAATTTTCTATTGGAGTCCATAACATAATGTAAAGAACCATTCATTTTATTCTATAACATAGCCATGAACAAACAAGTATTAAGGTTTATAATTCTCATTATATCACTAAAACAGCCCCAAATTCATAGAATAATAAGAATTTACCTTGTGACCAATCACAACCATAAAAACATAGGAAACAACCCTTAAGTGACTAAAAAACAGCCCCAAATTCAGTTTTGACATTTTCCCTTGAGGTTACAAGCAAAATTATGCAAATTTTTTATCTTTTAAAACATTCACCAAACAAGACAGGTCTTGTAACAAAAACATTTAATACTATAAATTAAACATGTAATGAGAGTTTAATACATAAAATTGACTTGTAATAATCATCAATACTAGCAGATCTGATGTTGGGTCCACTAAAACCCTAAATTTGAAAATTACCAAAACGCAAATTGACACATTAACGCCTCAAACTTATTACAGAATTGAAGATATAGCACATTAAAATAGCAGATTTGTTGATAAATGATGGACATGAAATTGGGAGTAGTGCAACGATGGTGAATGGTAACCGGGGGAACTTTGGGGGCAATGAGAATGGAGGGACTATGAAAATTTAGTGAAAATATTAGGCGGGATTCATGAAAATGTTTAAGAGGGAGTTATTTTGGTGAAATGTAGTAATTATATCGTATAAACAAGATTAAAAAAGTATTTTTATTTTTTTATTTTTTTTTTCACGCGTCTTGGTTTGATTTTGTAAATTTAATTTAATATAATACAGATGCCTTTTTATCAGTTTCTTTTGAATATTCGTTATGCATGCAATAGCGCGTTTGATGTATCATCTAACCTTGTACTGTAGTCGAGTCGTCCTCTAGACGTATCGTATTCATGTTTTATCATGAAAAAACCAATACATACACATGTGTAAATGAGTAACCTCTTTGAATGCTTGAATATTGATTGATAGAAAACCAACGGAGGTCGCTGATAAAGTTACTATTTAATTATCGATATATATAATATGAATAAACATAATCAAATGGCTTAGTGCTAAGCCTTGAACTTTCTGGCAATAGGTTTAGTGTTCCAACTTACTAGATAACATTTGTGGATTGGCTGGAAAATAGGTCAGGGGTGCTTCGATTAAGCCATAAATCCTAATAGACCTAAGCCCACATAAGGGCTCACATAAGGGCTCAGGCCATCACTTGCCCTCATAATTTCAAACAATCATCAATAAAAAAAACTCTTTTTTTTCCAATTACATTATCTACTGTGATTGGTTTCTAACAAAGTTTGGATTCATTAGCAAGGTAACTATTTTTATTTTAATTATAGTTTACACTCATGTTCGAGCTTTCACAATTTCGCCGCTCAAACTTTGCAGGAGTATTAGGCGACAAATAAGTATTAATGGGATCGGTTCAATTGTGCAACGAGTCGATACCCGTTAGGGTTTACTGTTGATATCCCATGTACTCTATTTATAGTTAATTAATAATATTGAATAAGATATAAAATTCACATCATTCTTGTTAGAACCTAAGTTTTCTCCATTTTAGTCAAGTCTCGATTATTTCAACATTTGTAATAGGTTGCTATGATTATTGATTATGTAAACATTTAGGATGAGTCCAATACTCGTCCAATGGGCCTTAAAGCCCAACGTCTAGAATAAGGAAGGAGAAAGGGAGTGTTGCCCTAGCTCCTCTCCTATAAATAGGATACTCATGTTATCTTATTTCTTGGTGGTTATTTCAATACATTAAAGAAACTCTTGCACTTTTATTCTTCATATTTGTTGTAATCAACCAAACTCTATTTCTCATCTCATTTCTACCAAATCTATACTTGTGTTTACAATATGGTGACCTAACAAGTGGTATCAATCGCCAAAAGAAGGTGTTAGTTTTTGTTTTTGTTTTCTACGAACCAAAAAGTACTTTTTTATTCGTTATTTTTTCAAAAAGATTGCTACTTTCTTGTTTGTTTCGTGTTTCTATCACATATTTGTTATCAAACTTGTGTTACAAACCTAAACAATCAACAAAATATCAAATTTTTTGAAAAAATTCGTACGATTCTAAAGTTGTACCATTTTTCGAAAACTTTCAAATTTTCAAAAAGTGGTTCAAGTTTGCAACTTTCTTTAAGATTTCATCATTTTAAAGCTAGTTGTACAAGAATCTTGGAATAAAAACGTGTTTTTGGATTGCTTTTATCAAAAACAAAAATCTGCCAAAAAGTGTACTTTTTTCGAAATCCTTAAACCCTAACTTTCGAGATCTTTTGTGACTGCTCCTAAAGTGTTTTCGTTGGTTACTCAGTGCTTTTCTCTCTTGTATAAGAAAGAAAACACTTCGACTTGTTGGATATTTTCGATATTGTATAATCTCGAAAATTTGTGGAATTTTTTTCGAAAATTTTGAACTTTCGAGATCTTTTCTGGCTTATCGAAATCTTTTGATTTTCGAGATCCTTGGAAAACTTTCGAAATCCTTTCATAATTTTCGAGAACTTTACAAATTCCTGCTACAGTAAAATTTCTCGAAACTTTGCTCAAAATTTCTCGATAAACTGTTTTTTCGAGAACTTTTGGAAATTTTTTCGAAATCTTTTGTTTTTTCGAAATCTTTGGTACTTTGACTGTTTTTCGAGATATTCAACATTTTAAGCTTTGGAAACATACTTGGGATAGTTTTCGAGAATTGGCATAACACTTATACCTTCTACAAGATCCATTTTCACACAAGTATTTCATCATGTCTCAACTACCATACTCAGACTCTCCTTACACTCCACGTCACAGTACCGACCCTCGTCATGTACTACACTTTGGTAATGAATCATATCCTCCTATGTTGATTAATGGAAACTACACTACTTGGAAACGACGATTCTTACAATGGGTTGCTGTTCGTCCACAAGCTGATCTCGTACTGAAATCCATTCTTCAAGGACCATATCAAATGAAATTCATTGCTGACTCAACAGGCTTCATTGAACTACAAACCAAAGACACCTTGACTGGCCATGACAAAGAACAAAAAGCTGTTGACTATCAAGCAAGTTGGTACATCACTCTAGGTCTTCCAAATTCCATCTACTCAAACTTGGATTTTGCAGCTTGTGCTCATGATATGTGGAAACATCTTGAAATTATACATCAGCCACACAATGACCTACGAATGAATCAGCTTCTACAGTCTTGTCTCCATAAGAAGTTCATGAAAAGTATCCTCCCTACTCCACAAATCACTCTTCAGAGCTATCTTGAATCGCAACCAACAAATTTGGTTCAGCTTGAAGATGATACTACTCACGTGGAAACAACATCTGGAAGATCATCAGGAATTTCTACCACTTCCTCTCCTGTCATGGACAACTCACATGGAACTGTTGATATACTCTTAATGGCTGACACACATGAATTCCAGGTAAGTGATTCCAGTCCAATCTATGACACTGATGATCTGTATCAAGCATATGATTCTTATCAATGCATGATACATGACAGTGATTCTCCGTCTAACTTTATCTCAGACATTGCACAAGCTGTTCAATCTGATTCTATGTTATCTACTCATATAACTGATCAAATGTCAACAGTGGTGTTATTTGATGATAATCCAATAAACCCAGTTGTTACATGTGATGAAACAATTATATCCACTGCTCAAGATAACAATGATCAACTTGAACAACATGAGCTTTTGTCTGATTCAGATGCAGAATGGATGTTAGGTCACCATATTAGTAAACACAAGTAGTCTTATAAGAGAAATGAGATGAGAATTAGACTTAGTTGATTAATAACAATATGAAAGATGAAAGAACAAGAGTTTTCTTAAGATATGAAATTAACCAACATTTTGTAAATGATACATGATGTCCTATTTATATGAGAAGGGTAGGGCAACATTCCCTTCCTTTCCTATCTTCTAAGTCGTGGGCTTTAAGGCCCATTGGACATCTTATTCTAACTAAACATTAAACCATACGAGTAACTAAATAACTTAGATAATTGTGATATTTCTAGCAACCTATTACATAGACTGAAATGACCGAGACTTGACTGAATAGTTGAAAACTATGATCCTAACAATCTCCCCCTAAGGATCGGTCATGAAGGATTGTTGAAGGATAGAAGTTCGTCACGATCATCGAGGTTGCTTGACGTCTTTGTCTTTGGACTTTAACTGTTGACATTTGTAGCTTTAGACGTCTTCAAAATGATTGTAGTAAAAGTGATTCATCGTTCTTTGTTCTTTGTCTTTGTTGATGTGAAAATA
>LBNU01001381.1:0-15516 GCA_014162995.1 Artemisia annua
GATTGTATCTTAGTTGTCACTTAAGCTTAGCTTAAGTTTAGTGAGGAGAAACACACCATACTTGTCATTTCAATCCCAAGTGTTTATTCCGCAAAACACTTGGGTATAATTCTTTGATTCATTTCTAATAAGAATTAAACGTTGAAAATTACCTTGTGTTTTGATTTACGTTTTTCTCTTGTATCTTGCTTTATCAAAGAACTTCATTACATCATTATTCCATAATGCACGGTTAGATTAACTTCATAGTTAACTTAACTGGGTAAAAGGGACCAACAAGGACTCGACTATCTGACCTTCTATTACAGACAAATATATGCTTTGGAATATCACCTTATCAATAATTATTAATAATTTCCACAATAACAACTAGAATAATGACTAAAAAAACTACTTTATGTGATAACATTGACAAGACATAGTATTAGTCACGAGTGAGAGTGAGTGGAAGACAAAAGTCACGCTTGACCCTAATGTGGGGATGGCTGGTCACGCGCCAGCAACACAAAAACACCCTCATAATGGTGAGCCATTCACTTTCAGTTTGTGTAAAAGAACAGGCTCCCAACTATGCAACGTATACTTATATATAAAATAAATAAATAAATAAATCCAACTACCATTTTATTTACTTATAAATTAAACTTCAACATTTTTAAACACAACTTCACATTATATACTCTCTGCTCTTATTCTTTGCACAATTTCAATCGTAATCTCTACCAAAAATCTTATATCGATTGTTCACTTTCACATACCGTCGATCTACCAAAAATTTTATATGGATTGTTCACTTTCATATACCGTCGATAAAATAAAAGCTGGTATTCGAAAACTAATTGATGAAAATACCACTCGTCAACAAGCGATTATGAACTTAGCTGTGCATTTGAAAACGCAAAGAAAACGAAAAATGATCTTGTACAAGTCTAAACCCAAGTAATAGTACTACAAAATAATAGTACTACCATTATACTACCTCACAAGTCACACGTACTAACAGTAGTATGATACTGTCCAGTCACTCACGCATGGTACTTTTCCGGTTAGACCCGGTCATGTCCGGCCAAGACCCGGTTAAACCCGGCTATACCCGGTCATATCCGGCCAAGACCCGTCTATACCCGGTTAGACCCGGTCATATCCGGCCAAGACCCGGTTAGACCCAGATATACCCGGTCATATCCGATCAACACCCGGTTAGACCCGGTCATATCCGGCCATGACCCGGCTATACCCGGTCATATCCGGCCAAGAGCCGGTTAGACCCGGATATACCCGGTCATATCCGGTCAAGACCCGGTTAGACCTGGTCATATCCGGTCAAGACCCGGATATATCCGGTTATACCCGGGCAAGACCCATATTCGGCTTCAAATGATTCCACATATCAACAAGGTCGTGTTTTTTTCTTGTTCAGTTGTAGTGCATGGTTTGAATGTACGTATCTGAACTTAGTAGTAGTTTCATAATATGGACTTGTTTGATTCTCTTGTATGTATATGCAATGAATGAGATTGGAATTGTTGAGAGAGTTTAGCTTTAAATGGGCTCGTCAGGAGCTGGAAGATAGTGAGTTTTATGACTCATTGGACCGGATGAGACGTTAGAGTAAGTAACCCCAAACTTTTGAAGATCAGGTGGTTGCGTTACCAAAAAGGAGTGGAAATATGGAGTACAATATTTATGGGCTTCATCTATCCAAACCAAAGTGGGGGGAAAATATAAATGAGAGTGAATTTGAAAAGGTTATAAGTGCTCTCATGGCTGGTGGATTTCGAAAGGATGCCGAGCGTTTAAATCAACTGATGACAGCCCAAGGGTTTACAACTTCAGATCTGTTGAAAATGACATTACGTGCTTCTGAAATATTCAGCTCCAAGAAACAACCATTGATGAAATAGTTTTTTTTTTCTTCTTTTATTGATAAATTTTCTCTGCTGCAACCAACAATTAGGTGGTTCTATCAGAGTCATCATGAACTGAGATTTGTAAGTCATCTTTACAAGAAGCAGTTTGTTTTTATTTGTTAGACTAGATCAGATCATTAGAGCTTCATATGCGAAACCGATTGCATCTATTTTGTTACATATGTGCTCTTTGTTATAAGTAAGTGATCATATATAACATCGCTTATGGAATTTTAAAAAAATGACAGATCAATCCTACCTTGTTTATAACAAAATCAAATAATATATGATATGACATATAAGATGCAATCCGCCATAATAGCTTTCAAAGAAATAATCAAAATTTGGGTTACTCATTGTCATTACAACATTTATGCTCATCAGTCGATGAGCGTGAAACTGAGCTTCAGACTTACTATTCTTAAACTGCCAATATGGCATAGGATCAATACAAAGAACATACATCCTAATATGCTATAACGCTTTTTAACCTTGATACATATTTAGTACATTCAAAGATTAGTTGACATCTGCAAATGGACTTCTGTTTGGCGACCCTGCGTTTACTTGATGATGATGTTTCAGTTTGCTTCCATTTTCCACACATTTTGTTCCGTTTTCGCAAGCAATGTTTGTTGCTGCTAGAAGATCTGCAAAGGATGGTGTTCGCATTGCCTCTATGGATGTCAAGCTAGGCACGTCTATTTCACGTTTTCTTGGATGACAATTCTGGTCAACCTGTTATTACCACCAATAATATTAGAGGCTAATCTGTAATACTTAAAAATGGATCTTCTCAAGTAATAAAGTGATGAATAAGTATATTCAGATAAGGGAAACAGATTAAATGGCTAGAAAATGTAAAGGCACCCAAATTATATAGTAACGCATACATTCCTACATCGCTTTATTAAAAATTTTTAGAGCATTACTGTGATGATTTCGTTTGCGTCAACCCAACCAGACACGTACCATATTTACCCGTTTTGACCAAACCCACACGAGCTGTTTGGCCACCTTAAGTATTTTGGCAAGTATTGATTGATGATTTACCTGATAATCCTTCTTTAGGCCCTCTGCTTGGTTTAGCATGTTCTTCGTGCTATCACCATGCTCGTCTTCTAGGGATGTCAGCTGATCCAAGCATATCTTTGACATGGAGTCAAACTCAACTTTCATTTCTTGGTCCAACATGAGGGAATCTGTTTGTGATACAATTTGCACAATTATGTTTTCAGCTCCACAAGTTTAATAAACAAAGGGATTTACGTATGATTCTAGTTAAGATTACCATTAACACATGATTTCAGATAATCAGCATCTGATTGAAACTTTGTATCCATTGATATGTGTGCTGCCGCAATCTCTTCACTTCTTAGGTTATTTACACGAGTCGTTTCCCTGTACAGAAGATTAAGTGGTCATGAGCATGACAAAAATAAAACATTTTGTGATTAGTTTACGAGTATACATGTATAATGTATAGTACCTTATAAATGATTCTGTCTCAGCCGTATTTCTCTCATGAAGGCTATTGATGGCTAACTTTGTGTTGTCCCAGTGTAGTAAGGATTTCCCAACCTTGTTTGCACTGCATTTTAGAGTAAGATGAATCCTTTTAAAAACCGAATTAACTATCTAAGAAATACTCCATCCGTCCATGATTGTTGTCCTCAAACAATAAACACACAACTTAGCATTTAATAGAGGTTTCACCTAGTAGAATCCAGTTTTACCCATAAAACTTATAATCCGAGTCAAATTTTGAAAAGCGAAACTACTAAATTCAAGTGGAAAATTATTTTGGCACTATTGGAATGGAAGTAGTAGCATAAAAGCATCACTGTAAATCTTACCACTCTTCAAGGGAGTTCTCCAACAAAGCCTGACTTTCGGTAGAAATAAATGTATCTTCTGTAAAACGAGCTTTCACTTTCTCTATATATTTATTCACCTCAATCTTTCCATCATCTGATACTTGCAGCATATTAGACACATCTTGCAACATCATCTTGTTATCTCGTGAACTCGCCTCATCAATGTTTCTTGATACCTCAGAAACCTGATCACAAAATCGGATTTCAGTGAATGAGTTAACAGAATTTATTAAACATGATATATACAAACAAAAAAAAAAGGTTCTCAAGCTCACCCTCAAAGTTTGCTTGGATGTCAAGTTCCTTAAGATTGCTGAAATGTTTTCTATTGCCAACTGTTCTTCTTTAGCTGAATCTTCCTGTGAGACAGAAAATTAAGACCTTAGCTCTTAGCTTTTTCGTCATGTATAAAAGATATAATATAACCTCGATCATCAAATTTACCTTGAAATTCTTCTCAAATGCTGCTAGCTGATGAGATCTAGTTTTATGATTTTCCTCAAGAACTGCCATGAGTTTAGTTGCTCGATGACTCAGATTGTTGAAGAAATCAACTGTTGCCCTTGAGATATCGTGAGCAGACACCAAACTTTTATGCAGTCCCTATATAACCAGAAAGTGATAGGTTAAAACTGAATATTTAATGATTGTCCTCACTACACTGCCAAGAAGAGTTGTAGAATTGAAATTATATGAGGTCTAATAGGAATACTAGTACCTCTTCATGTTGTTGAGCAGATAAAGCCAGCATCTGCTTTTGTTCAGTTATAGAGTTCTGGATATCACAAGTGGCATTCTTAGCCTCCATAACTACGTTTTCAAAAATCTGCATACAACATGCAACACAGCATAAGCTATCGCCCACAATCTTACAACCCATGCAACAAAAAAAGAATGATTATTCAATGCCAATAAATCGCTACTATTTTACCATCATTAACATTCATTATTATTTAGTATTAGAGTAGTTCAGAAAGGAATAGAAGTTTGATTAGAACCTACATTCTCAAGTGCAATTATCTGATCTGATATTCTGGACTTCATATGAACCAGGTCAGAAGAAGCTTTTATTTGCATTGTGTCCACAAGCTCCTTTAATGTCGTCATGCCTGAAGTGTATGAGTCTGTTATATTGTTGATCCTTGACTCCAGCACCTCAGTATTCTGGTTAATAAGAGTGAACATAAATCAGGACTAAACTCACAAATTTAATGAAAAAAGTTGATAGAAATAATCATGGAGCTAATTTCTTACGTTATGTTTACTGTCAAGAAACGAAGAGACATGTTCTTCCATGCATTTCATTTGTTGTTGCTGTTGTGAAACTGAACTCAAAACAACTTTCTGCAGGTCTTTTAAGCTATGATCTAGCTGAACACCAAATGACAAAAGCAGCCCATTGTTTTCTGCTTCCAACTTGCTCTTATGATCTGCACACAACGTTTATAATATTAGTCTTCATTTAGACAAATAACATTTTTAATTGGAGAAAATATGGCAATTTAAAAAAGGAAAATGAATATACCTATTTTGGAAGACAAGTCAGCGACATCTTCTGATGCGTCTTGTAATTTGTTTCGCAGACCTTTTGCATGTTCAACTAGACAGTTCTCTGTTTATACGACGAAGTTCAAAAAAAATATTAAGAATGCATCGTATTGAAAGACAAGGAGAAAGGTGTTAAAGTCAAAATTTATGTTCCACCTGAATCCAAAAGTTTGGATATGATGAATTCCTTTTTCTTCAACATTAACATGGCATCCCTATGTTTTCCTTGAATATCTAGCAAGGCCTTGTTAGTGTTCTCCAAATTTTCCTGAATGCAATATAAAAAGGAGCTATAAGAATATATCGATGAAGTTTATTGCCGAAAGTTAACAGCTCATTACATACACATACCTTGCAATCTTTAAGGTCACTCTCAAAACTCAACCTCTTTTCTTGTTCACTTTCGTAGAGCTCGCGATATTTGTTTACTTCCTGCAATTATAAAACGATGTTCATTGATCTACTTGCAGCAAGCCTAACAGTTTTGTTGCAAAATGAAGAACTAATGCTACCTTCTCACTGATGTTTAGATCAATCTCAAGTTGCTCTATCTTTTCATTCTTCAACTGTAATAATGATGCATCATCAATATAACATCATATAAATAAACAATATTTTTGACAACAAAACTTGGTAATGAAATAGATTTGGCAAAAAAGTAAATATTAAAGGTTTGATGCATGCCTTCTTTTCTTCTTCATCCTGTGCAAATCTTTCATGTGGAATATAGACACCGTTCTTTTCTCTAGCAGCCCGGAGATCTGCATAGATTGGAACACGATAAAGATTTATAAGCAACATTAAATAATTCTTGATTATGCCACAAATTATGGGTAATGATAGTGTGAGTCAAACCTTGTTTCATTTTCTCGATTTCCAAATACATATCTTTAAGCAGCATAGCTTTAGACATTTTCTGATTTGCCTGCAATAAAGTATTTAAAATTCAGATACATGAAGGGTATCCATAAACAGAAAAATGAGGTTATAGAACATCATCCATGCTGACCTCTGGTTTGTTCTTGATGTTTTTAGCACGATGTGCGTAGTCTAGAGTACTTAATGTTTCTTCTAGACAATGAGCAGATGGAGAAACCGTTGCAATGATGCAAGTTTTTGTCTTCCCACCAAGTGAGTCTCTTAGGAGCCTTGTCAGCTTACTGTCCCTGTAAGGAACATGACCCGAATGTTCCACAAGTGAATTAATGCAACGCCCCAAAGTGAGCAAGCTCTTGTTAATTTCCCCAGCTTCCCTTGCTCTACCCTACAATCAAAAGAAATGTTTTGCGTAATGTAAGTAAAAATAAAGACTCGGCCTTATTAAAAGGTAAAATAAAGGTGGCAAATAAGAAAGGTTCAATCAGGGTAATCCTATGGGTTAGATAAAGAAATATCAGTTAAAAAAAGAAACACGGCAAATGGATCAGGGAGGTCCAAATATCTAAAAGTCTACCCGTTTTAACAACTTCTAATAAAAAAAATGTTTCTTTACTTACATCTCGGGCACCCGAGCGAGATATATTTTCTGATCCAGCTAAATCAACAAGATTAAGCTTTCCATATCTAATAAGCTCCTCACCACCAACAGTTGCTTGTTTGACATGTACAGTTATAGTAAATACTGAATGAGAACGGCTGCAAAATAAACAAAACAAAACCATATACTTAAGTAACAAGATCTTCCAAAACAAAATCCCGAGTAAGAATCAGTCTAAGTCTACCTGCTGCGCTTATTTAACAGGGTATCTGCAGTACGCCTTCTGGCAGCACCACGTTCTAAGAGATTATATATATCATTTGCACTATAAACAGCTTCTTCTTCCAAACCTCTAACAAAAACACAACCTTTCCCATCTTCCATTAATGAAATCGGTTTCTTTTGCTTTTCCTCCATCGATCTTGAGTAGTCTTCTGTGGTAAGAAGATCGACTATTTCTTCATTGTAAAGTTCCAAGAAAGTAACCTTCATGCTATAATCAGCATTTTGAGCCTCTAAGGTATCAAATATTTGACGAACTGCTCTTGGAATTACACCAGCTTCAGCAGGTAACTCTCCGCCCTTAGATATCATTAATATAGTTAATGTCAATAAAATTACGTAAAATGTGCCTATGACATAAGTATATGCAAAGAGTGTAACTATTTAACTACCTTGTTTCGCATCCCTCCCTCCATTGTGTATGTTTTACCCGTTCCAGTCTGACCATATGCAAAGACTGTGCAATTAAAGCCCTCGAGAACTTCATTCACGATAGGAAAAATTGCTTGGTCATATATTGATCTCTGTTGTGCTTTGGGTCCAAAAACCTTCAAAAGTAATTTTAATAATAACGTAACTTATCATATCAAATCAAAGCATTACGTCTATCTTAAACCAGCTTATAGTGCGCAGATTAAATGACGTACCTTGTCAAAGGTGAAGATTTTGTCCACTTGCTTGTTAGCAACATTCTGCAATATTGATACTTCTCTTTTGTTTTCATTACATGTTATCGCCTTTGGTACATTGCACTTTTGTTCGTCGTCGCTTAAGGGCCTGCGGATACATTCGAAAGTTAATACTTAAAATATAATAGCTTTCAGAAACATCAACACATCTAAATTAAGCATAGAAATACGCAGAGTTGGTACTACCTTAACTTGAATATCCCGTAAATAACAGCATAAGGACAGAGTAAAGCAGAAAAACAGAACTTAGTAACAAATTTGCTGAATTTTGATAGATCCTTAAAAACACATAAATTTAAGGACTGATGTCATATAATAGCGATATATACTTATCTTTTTTCAGTATACACAATGTTCTCTAACTTTAATTATTTGAACTTGGTAAAAATACTTATTTTCAATTATTTTTATGTCAAAGGTAACCTGTTTCAATACGTCACACAAAGGTCATTGTAAAAAAAGGCGAAAAACAATAAAAACATACTTAACATTTACCAAGTCTAATGACTAAAAAGGCACGATTTCAGCAGTTAAATAACAACATAGCAAGAAAGCATTATATAAACTATAAGAACATAACCATACCTGCATCTAAGCAGAACTTGAATATTGACTTCACCCCTATCTCTCTCAACTCTACTCGAATTCCAATCAATACTTCTCGAATCCGGTCTCCTCCGTTCAGGTCTAGGAGTATAAAACGGCATCGGATTAGCCATCATTCCAACTCCCACTTTCCCACTCTGATCCGGCGTCATTGACGATGTACTCCTCTTATACTCCATCTATACAAAACCTTAAAAACCACAAAATACAAACCAATCACTTTACTTATTTATTATCTGTCATATAACAAGAACAACGATTCATAACCGAAACTTGTTGGAAATAACTCGTGTTTTACACCGATCAAAAACCTGAACTAACAAATCAAATATGATCCTTTTTTTATAACCTGTGAAAATCCTAAACTAATAAAAACAACACATAGATTACTAAACTTTATTTTATTTTTACCTTTGATCAACTAGGGTTTTACGTGCGCAATTCTGTTGTGTATGTGTTCAATCCGATACAAGATGATTCAAGACTGAAACATTTTTTTTTTTTATTAAAACTATGGTTTTTTTTTTTTTTAAAAAAAAAAAAAAAAAAAAAAAAAAAAAAAAAAAAAAAAAAAAAAAAGTTCCTAGTTACTAGTGTTTTTACACCCCCTTTTTCATTTAACCACCACTAAGGTACCCTCGTTAGGCCGCGCACATATAAGTCAAAGACTCGGCCTCCCTGGTTAACCTAAGCATGAAAAACCTCATCCGTTTGCCCGTTGATAAAATTCTGACACTGATAACACACAAAAAAAACACAAATTACTAAATCTTTTACCTGTGATTGAGATGAAGGATGGTTCAAGATTGAAACTTGTTGGATTGAAATTTTTTTCAGTTTTTTACTGTGTGTGTGTGTTTTTAGGTTGAGAATAATGTGAATTGGGGGTGAATGGGGGGGAGAGTGGGGGGTTTGATTTGATTTTGATTTTGAGTTTTGAGTTTTGGCTAACGGCTACAATTTATTTGACTAATTGTGGACAAGGTGGGACCGGTTGAGTTTTTTTATAAAATTTGAATGTTACAAATTAAGGCGCCTTGCCACTATATAATAAACGGGCCGGATCAAATCTTGCAAAGCAAAACTTAATTGGACTCGTACGATGTTTCATTTCACATGTTTTTTTGGGATTTATATTTTTTCAAATTTGTGCCAATTTTTTACATTAAGCAAGGTTATAAATAACGCGAGACGTAGCGTGGCGGTATGATTGATGAGTGTGTAAACACTCATCATTTTTGTCCCATCTGAACTGTAAACACACAGATATGCTTCTCCACCCCTTTTACTCAACCTCCAACCCTTGGGATATTTTTGGCGCCAAAGCCATTTAAATGGCTAGGATGAAAAGCAGAGATCCAACGGTTTAGAAACTTGATGGGATTTATTCAGAGACCCAAGTGGAACCCTAAAAGTCTTTAAAAAGGAAAGAAGAAGCAGAAGCAAAGACTCAGTAGTTAACACTAGAGTAGTTTTGTCTAGTTTTAATGTCGTTTTTAATGTAATTTTCATCTCCAGTTGTGATAACTAGTATTACATTGTATTTTCAAGCTTATTAATGTATTTCAAAGGTAATTGAATCCAAAGTTTAAGCTTTTCTTGTTACTTTCAGAAATTGCAAAATTTTGAGTAAAATTCTCATAAAGCTTATTAGTTGTTAAAAGGTAATGGTTATTGTTTCATCAAGTTTCCTTAAGCACATGTGACTTATTAAGACTCTAAAATCTCAGTGTAGTTCACTCTTGTTCAAAAATACAAAAGTACCAAAAATTAGTGAAAATAAAAAATAAAAAAAATAATAGAATCAAAAAGAAGAAGAAGGACCTGTGGAGCATGGTTTAGAGCTTGTGGCAAGCATTAGGTTTGATGAGAAAGCAGTTAGGAGTGTTAAACATTGGCCCTTCTTTGTAAGTCTCACATTTCCAATTTTTGCACCATTACTGTAGCAGTGCTTATATAGGACTTATTCTCTGATCTTATTTGCTGATTCATGCTGCTAGTTAGTGTTTTGTAGTGTAATATTTGTGGTTTTGTTAGAATTTGGATTAATTGTTCGATCACTATTCCATTTAGCCTTATATAGCTTTTGTTTGTTGCTTACTGGAAACTGCTTATTTGTGTTTCTTTCTGTGTGATTATGCTTATTATGGTTAGAATTAGGTGTTAGATAGCTTAGTTCATAGTTGCAGTATCATTTGTGCATCATTCTCTTTTTACTGTTAGTAATTAGCTCACAGAGTCACGCCAATTGACGTTAATCCGTAAATTATTTCATAAAATTTAAACAGAATTTACATAGTGGTTGAAGGCAAGCGAGCAACAAGCTGCGCCGCTAGCCCTTTTTGGATTGCAAAGCTAACTCTTTTGAAAACTACATCCGTGGATCTATGTGTCATAACATTACTGTTCATAACTCGTTGGACTCTGTTGAGTAGCTCTTAATGCTTATTATGGTAGCTCATTGCAAAATGCCCCTTGTACCTTGATCACTACTTTGTTTGAGTTGTCTAACATGGTTCATACCTTTTGATCACAAGTTTTGACCAAAAACCATTGTTTCATTTGAAAACCCATAGCAGACAAGGCATAAAGGGGTGTTTGGCAAAAGGGGGTAAAGTGTTGTGCAAAAGGTTTCTTAGGGTAATCTGGCTCTAACAGGTTGCATTGGGTTAGTATAAGTAATTTAAACCATAAAAACCAGCGTTGGTTCAGTAGAAAGTCAAAATGCATGTTTAATTTCTCTTTCTCATATACTATAAGGATTTAGGCTTCAAAAATCATTCATGTTAGCTCATTAGCGGTTAATATAACTTAAGTAACTCTCATCATAGCTTAATACATCATTCTCAGTAATCTAGGATCAATCAAAGTTCAATAAAGTCAAACTTGGTTCAAACTCACAAAAGTCAAAAGTGCCAAAACTGCAGAAAAAACCTTTTATTTTTCATTTCTTCAATTTTCAACCAAATCTGATAAAATTCTGGGATAATGTACTCTTATATATTGTTTACTTAGTGGTATTTTTATTTTAATTTTTAGATTTTTTTACAAGGGTAAATCACCCATTTTTGGGCTGCAAAAACACGTTTTTAACAGCAGAAAAAGTTTTTGAAATTTCATTTCCTCAATTTTCAACCAAATCTTGTAAAAATGGGCTAATGTACTCTGATATATTATTGACTTAGTGGTATTTTTATTTTAATTTTTAGTTTTTTTTACAAGGTCTTGAGCCCTTTTTCGGGCTGCAAAAACTTGATTTCAGAAAATTCTAAAAGGTGTGTTTGGATTTGCTGTACTCACTGGGTTCCAGTGTGTTGTTGTTGTTTTTTTTAGTTGTAACATGTCATTTTAGGTTCTATTAGTTCATTCAAGTCATAAAAATCAGTAGTTACTTGTTAAAAAGTCAAAATTAGCTTTAATCTCCATTTTTTCATTCACTATTAGTAGTTTTGGTTCCATAATCATTCAAAAAGTTGCATTAGTTGTTAAAATAGCATAATCTAGTCTCATTTCAGTTTATAACATCATATTAGGTCAGTAAAGTTAGATTAAGACTCACCAAAGTCAACTTAGGTAGAACATAAAAAGTCAAAAACTTCATATCTGATGAAATGGGACAGTTTTGTAGATCACATGTAGGATTCAGTATTGATTGGAAATAGATAACTATTGTTGTTTTGTGTTCCTTGGTTGCTTTAGTATCTTAATCAAGAAGAAAATCTGGTTTTGGCATTTATTTGCTTATTGAAAAGCTTATTCAAAGTTGGCCTGTTGGACATTCATATGCCCTGCACCATGATGTTTTCTGTTTTGACCCGTTTTCTAAGGATCAATAACTTGCTTGTTTCTTGATCATTTTCCTTGAACTTTGGTGCTTTGGATAGCCCTCAGTGCTGTCCCAACTTATGTACTCTTTGTTTGCTTTGGTTTGCTTGTTTGCTTGCTTATTTTTAAGCTTAAAAGTTGCCCCTATCCTGTTGGTTGCTGCTTCTATGAATCAGTTTTCACTGAGCTTGTTTGATTTTCATCTTTGCTTGATTTCAACTTGCTACTTGTTGTTTTAAGCTTATCCAAGTTTGCTTGTGACTTTGTTTGTTTGTGGTTGCCTTAGCTTTTGTCCTTGTGCTTATTGGGCTAACTGCTTATTTCAAAAGGCTCACTTAATTCATAAAACTCACCACTGTGAGATTTTTGAGCTTGCATAAGCTTTTATAAAAGCTTTTCAGTGAAAAGCTCTTCATAAAAGTTGGTCTTGTTTGTTGTTAATCAGTTTGTGAAAAGTAAAAACCAATAAAAAATTAGTTGTGAAAAAAGTGGGTTGTGGGATTCGAACCCCTGACCTCAGGCTTACCCAGACACCAAACCAACACAGAGCACCATCTCCCCTAGGGGGGATTTCAGTTATTTGTTTCCCATGTTTTTATTTATAGTAATAGTGGCACTTTTAGCTTATATAGGCTTTTTGGCTTCTCACATAACTTATTAATAAGCATTTGGGACTTTTTCTAATTTTCCTAGCTTTCTGTTATAGTAAAATAACTTTTGAAAAAGTTTTGTAATTTTCAAAAATCATTAATATTTTTAATAATTAAAGTTAGTTTAATTAGTAATAAATAATTAAAAAGTCAAAAAAAAATAATTTTCTTTTTTCTAGAATTTTCTTTTATCATTAGGATCATAGAAAAGTAATTTTCATATCCGTAGGATTTTTATAGCTCACGTTTCACTTTTTATTTCGTACGTTTACGTTATTTATAATTGAAACGTACGTTTTTAGTTTTTATTCGTTTTTAGGTTATTTGTTTTTACGTAATTGTTGATATTGCTTGTTTAAGTTATTTTCATTCGTATTCACTTATTATAATCACCCAATCCTTCTATTTCGTTAATTCTTTCAAATTCACTCGATCACAAAGTCGTTTTAATACCATTCACACCTCGCTGGGACATAACGACCCGGGGAAACACTATATTCATGGGAGAACTGGCACAAGTTGTTTGACCATCTTGACCACATTCGTGGTTGGTTTGGACTGACCGTATGGAGCCAGTCAATGATCAAGCCTCATGCTTTAGCGGCTAAGACAAAGCTTTTGCGTTTATAAGTCGTGACATAAGGCGACACAAAATATGAAAATATTTATATATTTATATCATATTTCATATATATCGAGTTTACAAAAAGACGTGACATATGACGGCATAAGGCTTGGCATTGCGGCATGACTAAGCCTTACGACTATGCGGTGACTTGCACACTCTTTATTTTGATTGGAACACTCACAATACAACTATAAAAATCACACCGTAAACCTTTACAATTAAGTTATGCATAATTTAAAGTGTCCCAATAAAAAACTTGAGTGTCCAAATCAATTCCCGTTAAAGAAAATGACAAATCAATCCTAAAGGTAATAAGCATTAAAGCATAACATAGTTCATAACAGTGGTATTACTTGATGGCTATTATACTATTTTAACTTTATCCAAACGTTATAGTACACTCAATGTTTTAAAACCCGGGTTGACCCGGCCGATTCAACCGGTTGAACCGAGAACCGGCTCGGAGACCGGGCCGGATAGGACCGGGTTTTTCGTTGACCCGGGTTGACCCGGTTTGATAAACCAGGCGTGGTCATGACTTTTTATCAAAAATTAACAAAATGATTTTTTTCCATTAACTTTTCTAAGTTTAGTTAAAAAGTTGAAGCGATGATTACTTATCTTTGTTAAAATTTTGTAAAATAGTAGTAAATTATGGTTATATATGATGTTAGAATCACCGATTAATATAGTTTTACTATTAACCATTATAATTTAGAACCATTTGTTGAAATATTTTGCTATATTATTATAGATATAGACTTAAAAAGCAAAACTTATCGGTATAGTCTCAATCTTTTTCATCGATTTAATCGAATGTATGAATAAAAACGGATAAATTATGAGATCATGTAAATACTAATTATTAAATATGGAAAAAAGTATATATATTTATAGAACCGGTTCGACCCGCCGGTTCAACCGGTTGAACCGGTGACCCGGTGAACCGGCAACTAAACCGGGTCGAATAAAAAAACCGGTTTTTAAAACATTGCTCATTTTGGTCTTGCTTGACTACTCAATTGCTCGAATCCACCAAAATTGTAACACATGTTCTTTTTTTTTAAAATTTTTAGAGTACAAGTGATTGAAGTTTTTATCTTATAAAATAATAGTAAATGTTCAAAATACCATCATTTATTATATTACTAGCTAATAAACCCGTGACAAATCACGGGTTGCTAATAATAAATTGCTCACAAAATTTATACTTACAGCAAGTGACATAAGTAAAAAAAATCATATAATAATCTTTATAAATATTTTTGGCCTTGAATCACTAATGATTAAATATAGGGGCAATTTCATCTCTCTCATTCTTAAATTTGGAATTTTTATATGTACCAAATATGCTGTAAAGCATTAAAGAAGCTTATATTATATTAAAGCATGAAAACCATAAGGCAACTTACAAAGATTTGTAAATATATTCATTTTGCTTACTAATATGAGTTATTCAACTTAAATCTCGTTGGACCCATGTCCACGAATTTAGGATTCATTAGCATAGTCATTTGTTAAAATTCACCACTTCAAGTAATATGCAAATAGAAAAATTCAGATTTAGAGAGCATTTGTATTACTAATTAAGGAAAATAATAATAATGTATGTTTATATGCTCAAATTTAATTTCTTTTTGTCAAGCCATTTCATTTGAAAAGCTCGATACCATTGAGGTAGCACTGCAATCTATATTTGTGAATGTTACAAAATGGAATTACAAGGTTTCGAGATAACATGTTGAAAAGAAATTCCATCACATCATATAATTATATTATCAATGAGGTTGTTGTATGGATGATAACCATAATTACAAAGTTCATTCACCTTGATCATTCTAGGTAAAAATGAAAGAGAAAACAACTTGAAAACATGAGGTTTTAAAGAATATTTTAATCTCTTTAAACAAATATTAAAGGAGAAAGCCAATTAAGCAAGAAACTCAAGCCGATCATTTCATATTTTAGTAATATCATTTGATATCACAAAAGTCTACATTTTATTACAGCAAAAGAGATAATAT
>LBNU01001381.1:23740-39128 GCA_014162995.1 Artemisia annua
TACCATTATCTACCCTTAACTATCCACACACGTAGCAAAAACAGTTTGTAGTAGCAGGTTCCAAGAAAAACAGTTTGAGCTTAGAAAGCTCTCTCTCATATAAACCAGGCAAACACATAACGCCTTCAAATACTCAATTCAAATATATCGATAAATTACTCAATCAATCAATAAATCAATCAATCAATCATTCAATCCAATCTTAATCAAACCGATCACATATTCAAGTAAGCAATCATTGAGTTTAGTTAAAAGAGCATGTATTCTCCCCAAAAGTAGTTATGAAAACTTATTAAAAGAAGGGAGGCTATGAACTCACCTTAGCCACAGCAATGCAAGAATCACGACCGACACCACTTGGCATCTAGAGTAAATCACAACGATATCCAAAAGATGGGCACGACGGCACCAAGTAGTACGAACACGAGGGTACATCCTAATACGCATACGATTATCTCAAAATATAGTTCGTACAATAATAAAGTCTATATAAGACGATGTGTCATAGTTTTCGTGGATTACTCAAATCATTACTTATAAAAAGTTAAGTCTCAATGATTTCGTATGAGAGCTTTATGGTTCGTGTGGTGTGGTAAGAAGACAAAGACGTCAATATACAACTCACGCCAAAAAGGAAGAGATATTAACATAGTCGATAACTACTTGACTAAACTCACGTTAATAAGAAAACGACCTTATAAGATTCAAGAAATACCAACAACTCAAGTTATTCAATAAAAATCTAGACAATGACCACGATTAACCATTTAATATAAAATAGATCAATTGGTAGTTCGGTATTTACCCCATAATCCCAAATAGTTTAGAAATAATCCAATACGTTCTATAAGGAAATCACAAGTTGATAACTCTAATATGAAAGAGTTTTAAAGATTAAATAAAACTATTCATTTTAATTTCTTATCGGGTTTTATAAAAATAACCTTAAAAAGGATTTGGAATAAAAGTGTAACTTTAGAAAGTATTATAAATTTCGGCATGACGCGTCCATTTATATAACTTTCCCAAGTCAATAGACTTTACATAAACTCAATTCTCCAAAACAATATCTCCCGATAATTTATTAGAAGGTCATAAAGTGTATTCGTTGACTATTAGACATTACTTACTTATTGTGTATTCGTTGCGAATCAAATATATTAAATTCGTTACGAGTCTAATATATTGTATTCGGTTGAGGTCCAATAAGTCCAAAATATCCATTATCCAATGTCCGATATGTGTCCAATGTTTGTCCAGATTATCCAAGTCATAACATAAATATTTATGGTGTCCAAGATCAAATTCAATTTCAAATAAAATCTCCGAGTAACCGAAACATACCAATGAGCACACATGTCCAACTAAATGAATATGTTAGTTATATATTTCAAAATCCGAGAACATGCATTATTATTACGAGTTAAATGAAATTTTTAATAAAAAAAAAAAAAAAAAAAACTTTTGATTAATTACTAATGGGCTTAGCCCTTTAATAAATCAAACACTCAACTCTTACCATGTGGACTTGAGATATGCACAAGCAAAATAAGACTAATAAACTCACACTTAGTTTGTTTTGAACCCGGAAATCACAAACACAGGTTTTCACGATTTGATACTCAACTGCTATGACTTGTTACCTTATTTTAATGGTACGAATCACCTTTGAGTCGAGACCAAGTTAACAAAACCAAACAAGTATCACCACACTAAACGCTTAACCAAATTCAGTAAACACAAAACTCAAATACGGCATTACCAGGTCTCCAAAATTCAAATATAACCACAACACACAACCCTTATTCGAAACAATGTTATGTCTTAACCACACGAAACTGTTTCAAATCATTTTTGTATCCATTTTATAGTCGCAAAACATGATAACTTGTTTTATCCATTTTAATATCAACGAAAATTCTGTAAACTTGTTTTCATGATAAGTTTAATCCATGAAATCCATATCATATGATCTGTACTCAGTTTCCTTTCACAAAATATGTATATCCGATTTTCTTTTTAGATCCACGAAAACAATAACACACTAATTCATATTCTGTTTATAAACAAAAGAATCAGAGAGATAGACGGATTTCATGGTTACCAAGCCGAGAAAGGATAAGAGAGGCACGACGGTGGAGGATGGTGGTGACGGCGTTGCGACTGGTGGCGACCACGAACCAAACAGACCAAAACAAACCCAAGACCACCCAAGAACATCCATGAATCGTATCTCCCTTCGAACTCGACCAAAACCTAAAGATGAAGGTGGCGATTACGAGGGGGTAGTGATGATTCGTGACTGATTCGTTGTCAAGAGGGGTGTTATAGAGAGCTTGGAGGCGCGTCGTTTATATCTATGTGACGGGGAGAGTAGGATTAACAAGGTGATGGTGGCGGTGAGACTTGGTTGCCGGCGGTGTGGCCGGAAAATGGCCGGATGTGGCCGGAGAAGATGAGAGAGGTGGAGGAGGGTGTTTTTGTCGGCTGCTAAGAGAGGGAGGAAGAAGATATGGGAATGAACCCTAATTATTTTATCACATGGTTTATATAGGCTATTGAAATGACACAAGGACCATTCATGTAACCCTAGTAAGTTGAGAGGGTGGCGGGGTAAGATTAACCGCAGGGGCTGTTTTTGTAATTTATCAAATCTTTCACGAAATAAGATTCGGGCTCATTTAAGCGAGTAAACGGGAGATTCATGATACGGGAATAATACAAACGTGCTCAAAATAATAATTCCAATAAAAATGAATATAATTACGTCTAGTTTCTCCTAAAATCATCCGAACTCAAAATAAATGATCTTTTCGCCAAAAAGAACTTGTAGGGGAAATTTGCGGGTTGTCACAGTCCCACCTCCTTAAAAGAATCGTGTCCTCACGATTCAATTCCAATTACTCATCAGGTTCTGAAAGAAATAAGCACATACGCACGAGGATTCATCTTCACGTTCACTACGCGAGTTTAGGGTCCTTTAGCGAGTTTCGACGAACTCTATCGATAGGAATGCGACCAAATGAAAGTCATAAAATTCCAAAATTCAAGATTCCGATAGGTCAACAAAGTTTGAACATTACGATATTGAAATTTTCTCCAAGAGAAACAACAACGGCCTCATTGGCAGGTCGTTACTTCGAATATCGTATGTGAAAGCACGTAAACAATGTTGAGTTCTGACGATAGCTCAAACCTGTGAGCTACCAATCTGACTCTAGCAGAAATCCGAAAGAATCGATACGACAAGAATTCAAGAGGTTTACATCATCAGGGTTTCTAATCATCCATGAGTAGCGTACATCTCTGTTCTGCCTTCGAACGATCCTCTTGATAGATTTACAAACAAATTCAAGGTCAGGAAATTGGGTATCTCCATCTTTATCCAACAAGTCGGCGATCAGCACTCGCGACCGTAGAGGGTCTTTTGCAGTGCCGTTGAAATCCCGAAAGAGTAAGTAAGAGAGAGATGGACCAGCAGAAGTTGTCTATCCCGTCTATTGCCAAATTCGATTAAGTAGATACGAAATACGTTCTCCAATATTGGAATGATTGATAAAAGTGGGTGTGAGACGATTGTCTCGATCTTAAGGAATAGAAATCAGCACTATATGACGCACAACGGTTTTCTTCACGAATAGACGTGAAATGTTGTCCACACTTTTCGTTTCGCTGGCTAGCAGGAGGTGAACAGGTTGAGTAGAATTTTCAACAGATACTCAGTTAGAGGTCGGGATTCGTTTCCCAAGGTCTAGCTTACGATGTAGCAGCAAAATAAAAATCGACAAAAAGGATTTGCGAAACGGCTCATAGGATAATAGGAAAGCAACCCATTGTTTAAAAATTGCAGGAAAGTCAAATCTCAATTTTCATTTTGATTTCATAATCTTGCAACAAGGCAGTAAAATATTTTATGAAATCGGCTCATTAAGCTCTTCGCAAAATAACGTACAGGGTATCAAGGAAACATTTCACCATTTATAAAATGATAGTTAGATCAAAATTTTGATATTTAGAATAGTAGCAAGGTTGCATTCAGATCCATAACATGACAAAAATATTTTATAAAATCGTCTTGTGAGACAATTTCGTAAAATAGATTGTGAGATAACAAGAAAAACAATTATCCTCTATCAAGTAGTGGTAAAATCAAAATTTTGATTTTGTGAAGTAGCAGTAAAACATCTTGTAAGATGGCAACATTTTGTAAATTAATTTCAAGGCAGTTTCACTATCCAATAAGAGAGGAGCAAAGATAAATGGTATTTCCGAGGGACGAGGGAAGGAATAGATGGTTGTCCCAAGGATCGTGATTCAAGTTACCTCTCAGAATCTTAAGAATTCTGTTAAGCACGAAATCTTTTCGGATTGGGAGATTTAACAAGTTCAAATTACAACTCGGTAAGAGGATGTCGATTGCTACTAGCAATCGGTTAGAGTCGATTGACTCGGCACGATACTTACGTTAGAGGTGGAAAGTACAATCTCAATTGAACATCTTCGCTAAAACAACATCGATTGAGAAAAATGAATATCCTCAACTAAGAAATGAATAACGTCGATTAAGATAACGAACATCATCGATTAAGGAAGTGAATGTCATCGATTAAGAAAATAAACATCCTTGGTTAAGAAAATCATCACTTGGGTAGCCTACTTCGATGGAATAAACTTTCCCATCCTCGAGCAAAATCACCAAAACCTTAAACCTCGTAACAACTTGATTTTAGCTTAATCTCGCAACTCATCAAACAAGAACTGTCACGAGATTCGACCGTGTATCAAGTTGTTAAGAAATAAGAATTTAACGTCGTCGATGATTTGGCTCAATTCAAGAATTGCTCAAAACAACGAATAGGTACCTACGGCTAAAATTCAATATTCATCATACGGTTCTGAGCACAAGCTTAGAGTAGAGGCGACTGTGACTAGATCGCAGAATGAAACGAGGCTAAATGCCAAATCACAATTCGAAACGAAATCGAAGATCACAAAATACCATAATCCAAATTCAAAATCCAGAACGTACTCAAAATCAATTCCATCAATATCCGAAAGTCACGTCGAGACATAGTCAGAGTTCAATCAAAATATACTCAAAATTTAAATCCAAACGTATCCAAAGTCAAATCCAACGTAGTCGGAATCAGATCCATAACGATCAAAACCGAATTCAAAATATCAAAAGTCCACTTGGGACGTAACCGGAAATCAATTCAATTACGAAGTCCAAAATCAAATCCATACGATACTCTAAACCAAAATCCAATAATTTCAATAAAATCGACGAGGCTCATGACGATAAGCAACTCGGATTCTAATGATGCCAATAGGGTCTAGCCGACCCAAGGCGAAAATACGCTCGACGGCGATAGCAGGAATTCCACATAAACGAAGGCGTTTAGTGGTGTTAGAAGCATTACGATTCATACGGTGTTGCGATGCCAATGTGTCATGTGCAAATGCAGGCTTAGGTGTTGAGTTCAATGCTTGTGTGTGCACGCAACTTATCATTCCTAAAGGCAAACTCTAACCCGAACATAATGCTGTTGTAACTACCCTCAGTATCACAAAATTCACCTCTGAGCCAGACATAGGTGATCAGGCCATGTCCAACTGTCCTTGGTTGAATGTAGGTGATCAAGCTACATTCAGCCGAGGTTCAATGAATTTTGAAACACTCAGCCTAGTTACGCTAGTAATATGTCCTTTATATCCCAAATCATTCCCAATACTACGACTATTGTGCAAAATCAACAATCGATAATGAGATTACGCAAGGAAATAACGTAACTCAGTGATAGATGCGGTACTTGCATAAGCAAGTAGAGATGCTCATGGCGAATAGTTAAGATATGCGGATATGAATGAAATATCCGAAAGAAAGGCACACACTATATCGATTATCCTCAAACTCGTCAACCATATCATACTCAATTCATCGCATATATCATCAAATATCTCACCAAATGTATTCTTAGTTATCTAATCAACTACATCCTCAAGGAAATCTTACGCGAGGCATCAGCTTGGTAGGCAGGCACGTAGCGGTCATAGGTTTTCATTTTCACAAAAGTGGTTATAGTTTGGGTTTTAAAATGCCCAATTCTCTATAACCTAGGCTCTGATACCAACTGTAACACCCCCAAAATTCGGGTCTAGCGGAAGCATACATGCATTGGGGTGCTACTAAATTGGTATCACAACACAAGGCACAAAGAATGGTTTTTATTTCATTAATATAAAATAAAAGTTGTCATGTAAGACATAAAGTTTACATGATATAAAAATAGTGCGGAAATAGGCCCATAAAATAATTGAAGTAGTCCCAAATGTTCATCAGAGTCGCCTATGACCATGCCCTTTACCAAGCGCCTTCAATTAGTGAGCTAACACCTTAAACCTGAGAATACACGCTAAAGGTCAGCTTACGCTGGTGAGTTCATAGAGTTTAAGTTACAAAAACAGTTTGGGACCTGAAAAGTTTTAGTGCTATGTGTGACTAGGGAGGCGTAGACATACATTCCATACATTCACAATTCCTTATCAATTACTATCATACTCATACTAGTTTACCACCTTTCGCGAAGGCGGAGGGTCAGGGGCGAGCGGGCCACATCTCGATGGTACACTAGCCGGGATCACTTAACAGTAAGGAACCACCCATTACTGCCCCGAACTAGGCCGTAAGTAGAGTCTATTCCAAAGTAGGGTATCGCCCTAGCTTTAGGTCAACGTCTACCATTATCTACCCTTAACTAGTCCACACATCTAGCAAAACAATTTGTAGTAGCAGATCAAAGAAAAACAGTTTGAGCTAGAAAGCTCTCATATAAACCAGGCAAACACATAATGCCTTCCAATATTCAATTCAAATATATCAATAAATTACTCAATCAATCAATAAATCAATCAATCAATCATTCAATCCAATCTTAATCAAACCGATCACATATTCAAGTAAGCAATCATTGAGTTTAGTTAAAAGAGCATGTATTCTCCCCCAAAAGTAGTTATGAAAACTTATTAAAAGAAGGGGGGCTATGAACTCACCTTAGCCACAGCAATGCAAGAATCACAACCGACACAACTTGGCATCTAGAGCTAATCACAACGATATCCAAAAGATGGGCACGACGGCACCAAGCAGTACGAACACGAGGGTACATCCTAGTACGCATACGATTATCTCAAAATATAGTTCGTACCATAATAAAGTCTATAAAAGACGATGCGTCATAGTTTTCATGGATTACTCAAATCATTATTTATAAAAAGTTAAGTATCAATGTTTCATAAGAAAGCTTTATGTTTCGTGTGGTGTGGTAAGAAGACATAGACTCAAGATGCAACTCACGCCAAATGAACAAGACATTGACATGCAACTCACGCCAAAGGGGAAACGACATTAACAAGATCATGAAATATTAACAAACTCAAGTTAATTAAAGAAAATCTAGACAACGACGACACTTAACTATTTAATATAAAATAGGTCAATCGGTTAGTTTCGGTATTCACCCCATAATTCCAAATAGTTTAGAACAATCCAATAAGTTTTATAAGGAAATCGCAAATTAATAATTCTAATATGAAAAGGGTTTAAGAATTAAATAGAACTATTTCATATTAAATTATTTGTCGGGTTTTATAAAAGAAATCTTAAAAAGATTTAGAAATAAAATGTAAGTTTAGAAAGTTTTATAAATTTCGGCATGATGCGTCCACTTATATAACTTTTCCAAGTCAATAGACTTCAAATAAACTCAATTCTCTAAAACAATATTTCCCGACAATTTATTAGAAAACTATAAAGTGTATTCGTTGATTATTAGACATTACTTACTTATTGTGTATTCGTCGCGAATCAAATATATTAAATTCGTTATGAGTCTAATATATAGTATTCGGTTCAAGTCCAATAAGTCCAAAATGTCCGATGTCCAATAAATCAATACATATCCAATAGTTTTAGTCACAACCCAATCATTTAGTCCAAAGTATTCATTTTCATTATCGACCTGTCTTTGTCCGATAACTACTATATAATTAGTCCGTTAATGATTATAAGTTAACCTGTTGAAAGTTGTAACATAATTGGCCCATTAACAAAATATAACTTAGCCATATTAATAAAGATTAGACACAGAAACTTAGAACTAGAGCGATGATACTCGAGTGTAGCATAAGCAATTCTAAATGATACATAAGTCAAGACAATGAGCCGAGACCAGAGACCAGAAATAAATTTAACCAACGAACTCAAAAATTAAGCTCAAAACTAACGAACACCCCTTTAACAGATTACTATGTCGCGACCAAAAATAATCCAAAACAGAACCCCATGGGTTTTCCTCATTTAACCGAGAACAAACTTCAATGAGGTAAGTAATTCCAAACCGACGTACCACAGATTTCAACAACACAATCCCAAACACAGCCGCGCCATAAGCTCTAAAACAAGCACCCTCTTAACAGTTATTATAAGTAGTTTAAGTAGTTTACAATATAAGTCTAGTGACAAACAAATACACTTGTTAGCTGCTAACCGAAATCAATTTAGCACCCTATGTGGGTCGACCTTGAGCTTAAAACCACAACACTCTCGATGGACACAATAAGTTGGAAAACAAACACCACTTTCTTACAATTTTTACCACACGAGACATATTACTCTTCACTTCAAAAACGTTTTTAAATTGGTTTAACCACTAAATCCTTGCTAAAATGTTTTATCCTTAGTTTAATCCACAAACATAACAACTCGTTGTTATCCATTTTAGATCCACATTTTATCAGGTTTAGTATTCACGAAAACTATAACACCTGCTATATATTTACTCTCGGTTAAACAAAAGAAACGATAACAAAACGGATTTACGGTTTCGGCTTACCAACGCAAGGGAGGGGAGGAAGAAGACGGTGGTGGTGTCTTTACGAGTATGACTCGAACCACCAACCCTTATCTTGATCCTTACACGCGTAACTTGAACAAAGAAAGAACTAAACTCGATCTAACCAAACCACGATCTAAATAACCCTCGGTCATCAGTAAACATTGGCGACGTATGGCGGTGTGACTCCAAACATGAACAAATAAAACTCCTCTTGCCCCGATCTAACATATCTTTAATATAATAACAAGACCCAAGAAGAGATAATGAAATGGAGGCGTGTACAACAATGGTGGTGATGATTGACAGCGCGTGGAGCATATAGGGATGATGAGGAGGTTGAGATGAGTAACGTGGTGGTGGCGGTGCAATATAACCGGTGGCGGTGTGGTGTTGTGGTGGCCGGAAAAAGGTGGCGGCCAAAACCCTAGGAGAGGGGAAAGAGATGAAGGCAGGAAAAGAGAGGTGGAGGAGGGGTGATATCAAATGAGATAAAACCCTATCTCTAACTCTTTTATAGCCCAAAACTAGTAAAGTTAGAAAAACTTAAATGACAAATGCGTGAGAGTTAGGGGTGCGCGGGGTAATATTAACTGCAGGGACTAATGCTGTAATTTACGATATCTTCCATGAAATGAGATTCGAGACACATTTAAGCGAGTAAATGGAAGATTCATGATATAGAAATATCACCAACGTGCTCAGAATAATAATTCCGATAAAAATGAATATAAATGCGTCTAGTTTCTCCAAAAATCATCCGAACCAAAAATAGACGATCTATTCTCCGAATAGAACCAGGGAGAAATTTTGCGGGTTGTCACAGGTACTTAGACCCATTTGTCTTCCACCACATTAGTAAATCAAGTTTCATGTCTTTAGGCAAAGGTTTTTCGTTATAATAGTTGTCTAACTCAGTCGTAACACTTGAATTATCATGTTTGCTGGCAATTGTAGCAATGTCTGAAAAAAGCTTTTTGAATCCGGCACGAGGACCTGATGATGAACTCGGAGAAGATCCAACACCTTCATGATGGTTCAACAGTTAATATATAGACTAAGAAGTAAATAAAACAAATAAACTAACATTCAATTATACAAACAATAATAAAACACACCTTCAAACTCTTTAACTTTTGCACATGGAGCCGTAGATTCATACTCTTTAAACAAATTTTTAACAAATTCCGTCAAAGTATGAATTTCAGTATTTGCCTTTTCTTGTCCATAAATCTTAGGTAACAATAATTCCAAAAATTTCATCTTGTAGCGTGGATCTAGAACTGCAGCCATTCCCATGACCCCACTAATAACCGACCAATACTTGTTAAACTTTTCAAGCATCTTGGAAGCCATTTTTCGAATCACTTCAGCAGAAGAACCAGCCCACTCACGCAAAGAATATCCAATTTCACATACTGATGCGAAAAACACATTTGCTGTAGGATATTTAGAACCGGAAAATGTAAGGGTTATCTCATAAAATACCTGTAATCTGTCACAAACTTCTATAGCTAACTCCCAATCCCGCTCTTTGGGCAAACATTTATACTGTGAATCCCTTGCCTTAAGACGTCTAAAGACATCTTTGTAAAGAACAGCAACACTAAGCATCAAATATGTAGAATTCCACCGTGTCTTACAATCAAGTGCCAACTTCTTTGTAGACGATATTTCCAACTGGTGTGCTGCTTCTTCAAATTTTTGTTCCCTCTTAGGTGTTGCAGTCCAAAAGGCAACACTATCTCTAATCCTATCAATCCCATCACCAATAACAGCTAATCCATCTTGAACTATCAAATTCAGGATATGTGCAGCACAACGCATGTGAAACAACTCTCCATTCATCATAAGTTTATACAAATAAGTGTTACATATATACCTCATAATACCTCATAATTCAGGATAAATATAAGCAAAAAAACTAATATTTAAAAGTTTATACAAATAAGTGTTACATATATACCTCATAATTCTGCTTTGTAGGTTCCAATTTTGATCAATAAAATGAGCAGTGATAGCCATGAAGCCTTTCTTTTGATGGTTAGCCGTCCACATATCAGTGGTAATAGCAACCCTACCTTTAATCTTCCCGAACAACCTCATTGTTTTTTGCTTTTCATAATCATAAATCTTCAATATGTCACTCTTTACAGTATTTCGGCAAGGAACTCTAAACAAAGGTTGTAGACCCTTCACAAACTTCCGAAATCCATGATGCTCTACCATCGAAAGTGGATACTCATGCACGATGATCATCTCAGCAAGGTTTTGCCTTGAAGTGTCCTCGTTGAAAGTATAGTTAGAGAGAAATGACGACGGAGTACCATCCGCCTTATTTTGCTCTTCCACTAAGATATGTTGACGAATATCCGAGACAGGTCGGAATAAACAACGTTTGTAATGATCATTCAAATGCTTCGTACCATGTCTACTACTCCCAGCTAACCTTTTGTGGCAATAGTTGCAATCTGCTTTCCACTCACCGTTCACTTGTATCTTCTTAAAGTGGTTCCAACAAGGTGATGTTAATTTTCTTTTTCTACCAACCTGCAAAACCTCATTGGATGCATCAACTTCTTCAGTTTGATCTTGTGTAGCAGTTGCAGTCATCGGTGGCGGCGGTACCCCGTTGCTTTCAATGCGAGTGTTTGCATTAGAGGTTTCGCCTTGAGTTTCCATATCACCTGAAATACTAACACCACAGAGACTTAATTTTTATAAACCAGAAACATAACATAACTTGATAAATTACTAGTGTATAGCTCATAATAATGTCTACTTTTTTTCCTAACAATAAAAGAACTTGAATGATACAACTACAGCAACTGTAAGTCTGTAACAGGTCATGATTTCAAATATATCTCCCTATAAATGGTTTTTCTCAATTCTAAAATCAAATGATTAGTAGTAAGTGACTAAAATTAGCATCAGTTAAAAATTCATATATACTTTTAACAATCAGTTTAAATTAGCATCAGTTAAAAATTCATATATACTTTTAACAATCAGTTTCTATACATCTCACATGCTTTAAAAATATGGCATAACACAGATTCATATTACTGCCTTTATCGGCTTCTTATCAAATAAAGCGAAATAAGCCAACCCATACACCTAAACAAGCATCATACAACTTTACCAAATAATCATATCAAACAAAAAGGTTACCAAACAAATAATCATACCCACGTATAAACAGCACGAACGGGGCCTGATTCAAATAATCATATTTATGTGCTCACTCAGATTCTGTTTCTTTATGGCTATAAAGACTTGTGGAGATATAACCAGTTCCACACCGATAAGTGCAGATCCCTCATTCAAAAAATAGACCCTGGCTGATGTGTAAAATGGGGAAATAAAACTGCTCTCTTACTAAGCAATTAAGTTCCTACATACTGATTACACAACGACATATCCATTCAATACTACTTGATGTAATGTGAACAATCTCCTGTCGCCAGTGACTTTTCTACAAGGCAACTAAGAGAGAAGAAGAATACTTAGAATCCTGCTAACATCAAAGAAATAGAACACTAGTTTTTTATTCAAAACCCATCTTCTTTGAGTTCTTAAAAGTTTATGGCTACAAGTAAGTATGACATGGAAATATAAATCTAAACATAGATGCAAGATGTGTATTACTTTAATCTTTAACTTTTTTTTTTTTTTGATTACAAAGATAATCATATAGATGCATAACTAGCAAAACAGGAAGATAAAAACCAAGGGTGTCGTTCCTTAATTATCTCTAGAATCGTGGGTAGACACTGAATGGGAGTTAACCATTGCTTGTGAACTTTGCGTGAAACAAACACCAGACTTGCAGGTATATCAGTCAACACACCTTGACGGTTCCTAAACCCAATTGCAGTACCAAGACTATAACAACGCAGTATCTTACTATGACACGCCCTAATAGTCGTTAGCTCAAGCAAAGTAGTTGCTTGATGCCCTTTCGGTAACCTGCCTATAGCCTCAGGTAAAACACCCTTTTGTAAGTTTATAAAATAGTTAGTTCTCTCTTCAGCAGCGTCACTTAGTCTACTAGATGTCGGCCAAGAAAAGTAGCAGCGTTAAAAATGTGTTCTTTTTCTTTTGAGAAGCTAAAAGATAGTTTATCTAGGGGTATTTGGGTAAGCTTAACCTTAACAGCTTATACATTCTTAAGAATCCCCATTTGAAAAGCTTATGCTTATTAGCTTTTTTATCCCCTCAAAGAATATAAGCTAGTAGAAATAAGCTTATCCAAGCACCTTCTAAGAGCTTTTTACCCCCTAATGAGCTGGTAAAAATGCATCAAAATTAATGCAAACTTGAAAGAATAAAGCACAGCTCGATGATATTATATGAAACTCGACTGACATAACTCAACTCGACGGTATTATAAGAACTCACATCAATTAGTAACAATCACATTAACCAATAAAAACCAAAAGAAGAATGCAAACTGATCATAAGCACAGCTCACATAAACAAAATAGATCATCACGAGTCAATAGTTAGAACTTACATATTAGTCGAAAGTTCAACTAATCAACTTACAGCTTATTTCACTTACATATTACTTTATCTATGTTAAATCAATTGCTCTTGATTTTCACTTTTACAACTAAACATGTCCTCTCTATCAATAAAGATCAAAAATCTCAATTTACAAAATTAGATGTAAACAATGCTACTCCATACACACACTTAAGATGCCAACTACAAACAAAATCTTCTGTAAAACAATAACTTAACACATTCAACACTAGTCAAAATTACAGCAAAAAAAAGGCAATCCAAATTAGGCTAAAATTAACCGAAATAATCATGTTTCACTTTCATAAATAGAGATACAGTTACACAAATATCTTCATCTCAATTAGGTCAAACTGGATTATAAACAACACAAACACAATCGAAAGAGTAGTTAAGTGAGATGATAGAAGAATTCAACCTTGATGAGAGTGGTCAATGGTAGACGTGATGTTGAGAAGTGCAACGGAGGCAACGGAGATAGAAGGGTGTTTACATGGAAAAATGAGGGGAAAATTAGAGTCAAAGTGTCTTGTGATTTTTTTAGAGGGAAGAAAATGAGTCAAATGTTTTTGTGATTTTTTAGAGGGAAAAAAATGAGAGCGAAAGTTTTTTTGTGAATTTTTTCGTGAAAAATGAGAAATTTAGAATGAGAAATTTAGAAGCAATGTTTTGAAAACCGGGTTCGAAATCGACCTGGTCGAGTCACCAGGCACCGGGTCAACCGGTTCAACCGCCAGGTCAACCCGATTTTCAATTTATTATTATTTTTATTTTTTGACCGGGTCAATCGGTTCGACCGCCGGGTCAACCGGGGTTTTTATTAGAAATTTTGAGAAAACGAAACCCGGCCGGGTATCGAGAACCGAGTTGACTCGGGTCACTCAAAACCCGGCGGGTCTAACCGGTTAACCCGGGTTTCTTTTACCTTTTCTTGGCCGGAATCGGTCGAACCGGTTAACCCGGCTGGGTCGACCCAGGTTTCAAAACACTGTTTAGAAGGGATAATAATCAAAGGTTTTTGTGATTAACGAGTTTGAAAAAAATAAACGAGCTCGATCCTAGTATAATTAACGAGCCTTTAAGCTTTATTTCTCTAACATGTTATATAAGTTACTTGAGCTTGAGCTTGTGAAAAATTTCACGAGCCGAGCTAGAGCTCAAAATATGAGGCTTGAGCTTTATATATATAAACGAGCCGAGCTCGATCTCTAGCAGGCTCGGGCTCGCTTCGGCTCATTTCCACCCCTAGTATCAAATTTAGATAGATGTTAAATATTGTCCTTCCGCAACCTCGACACGAGGGTAAACTTGATGGGATTGGGAAAATTGGGCGCAAAGATGTCTCGCCGAAAAACCACAAATTAAAACAAGCACATTTTACAGTCTTGCAAAACACGACGTGCATTGAACCATATACACACGATCACATGTCATACTTACAACAAAATAATAGTCATCGAGGTCGGCGTTAGTTCGAAGCTGAGCATAAAAGAACATTTTCACAATGGTTGGCAGATAAAGTTATTTGTATGTATTGCTGCAGAAGTGGTTCAACTGGGGTACTGTCCACGTCGTGCACTTCAATATCAAAGCTACGACATTTATATATCGTCACTAATTAGTGACGAAATATATAAGTCGTCATTAAATTCTCGTCACTATAGGCCTTTTTTTTGGTAGTGTGTGCGAGATATCTCTCGTTGTATTACGTAAGTACTTAGTAATAGTCAGAAAATAAAAATGCTCATGTTTTCAGATAAAATAGCTGTGTATTGAGTTACTGTAAACTACAGTGTGCGGGTTTGTCTTCCCGAAATAATTATGCAATCTCATGAGTGTTTACTTTATGTTTTTATATTTATCATCACCTATAATAACGACTCGGGTTTACATATTTCTTTTGTAAATCTTTGAGAAAAATACGTGTTGATTTTAACGAATCACAAACTATGGTCTATTATCCACAT
>LBNU01001383.1:6760-17116 GCA_014162995.1 Artemisia annua
CGAAAGTTCAGATAATTCGAAACTCATGGAGAAAATAGAAGCCTTGACTTCTAAAATCGACTCGCAATACAAAGATATAAAATGAGAAATGAAAGAAATGCGAGATGGCTGTAATAATTGTGGAGGAAATCACACATCATCCGAGTGTGATGACCAACCTATGAATAGACCCAATGAAGGGGAAGCCAACTATGTCCAAGGAGGATATCGTGGCCAGGAGGTTTTCGTGGTAATTATTACGGAAGAAGTTCTGGAAATTGGCAAGACCTCCAACAAAGGGATAACAACTGTGATTCTCAATCCCGAACAGACAACCCAAACCCACCAAATTCCGATAAAAAGGAAGAGTCTGATTTCGAAAAAATGATGCGAGATTTCGTAACTACTCAAAGAGCTACAAATGAGTTTGTAAAAACTCAATTTTTCAATCTCAAAACCAAATCATCAAGCTTCTATCCAGGATCTTGAACAAAAATTTGGTAGACTTTCTGATCAATTTTCTTCTCGAATTCCTGGTACATTACCAAGTAACACCCAATCCAATCCAAAACCGTCTGGATCAAACGATAAGAGTTATCGTCCACCACAAACCAGAAATGAGCATATCAATGCTGTATTCACTCGAAGTGGTCTCTCATATGATCCACCACCCGTTCATACCGATAATACTATCATTCAAGATGAGGAAGAGGAAGAAGAAGCAGCTAAAGAAAAACCAATCCAAACACCAACCAAAGAAAATACCGTTCCACCAATAAAACCTTATACACCGAAAATACCATATCCACAAGCCCTAAGAAAAGAAAGAAGAGATGAGCGAAATAAGAAGTTTATAGAGATGATCAAAGAAGTTAGAATTAACTTACCCCTCGTTGATGTTCTAGCTGGAATGCCCAATTATGGGAAATTTTTGAAAGAACTTCTTAATAATCGAAACAAGTTGGAACAAATTTCCGCTACCGTTCTCAATGAAGAATGCTCTGCTATCATTCAAAACAAAATTCCACCGAAACTCGGAGATCCTGGAAGTTTTCTTGTACCATGTACATTAGGAAACAACATCACATGCGATGCTTTAGCCGATCTAGGTGCAAGTATCAATTTGATGCCCTATTCATTGTATTCTAAACTTTCCATCAATACATTGAAACCTACTAAGATGAGTATAAGATTAGTCAACCATACATACCAATATCCTGTTGGGGTTGCTGAAAATATGCTCGTTCAAGTCGGTAAATTTGTTTTTCGTGTGGATTTTGTCATATTAGAAATGGAGGAAGATAGTCGAGTACCCTTAATCTTAGGANAATACATTGAAACCTACTAAGATGAGTATAAGATTAGTCAACCATACATACCAATATCCTGTTGGGGTTGCTGAAAATATGCTCGTTCAAGTCGGTAAATTTGTTTTTCGTGTGGATTTTGTCATATTAGAAATGGAGGAAGATAGTCGAGTACCCTTAATCTTAGGAAGACCTTTCTTAAACCCTGCTGACGCCATGATCAAAGTCAAAGGCAAAGAACTCAATCTTGGAGTAGGAGAAGATCGAATCACCTTCTTAATCGACAAAGCAATGAAATATCCAAATTCCAGTGATGACACATGCTATAACATCGATGTAATTGATGAAGTCACTGAAGAAGAATTGGATGCATTAATTGACGATTCAAAACCATTTATGACTACTTCAGAAAAGATCAGTGAAACAGATTCTGATAAAGAATTTGAGGAATTCATGGAAGTAAAATTAGAAGAAGAAGAGAAAGAAGAGAAATTTGAAGATATCACTAAAAAAGATCAAATGAAAATCAAATCATCTCTAGAAGAACCACCCACTGATTTGGAACTCAAACCCCTTCCCAATAATCTGAATACGCCTACTTAGAAGAAAATTCACTTATTCCAGTAGTCATATNAGAAAGAAGAGAAATTTGAAGATATCACTAAAAAAGATCAAATGAAAATCAAATCATCTCTAGAAGAACCACCCACTGATTTGGAACTCAAACCCCTTCCCAATAATCTGAATACGCCTACTTAGAAGAAAATTCACTTATTCCAGTAGTCATATCGTCGTTGCTCGAAACAAATCAAAAAGAAAGACTCGTTTCTGTTCTTAAGAAGCATAAACGCGGTTTTGCGTGGAAAACTTCTGATATTCCAGGAATTAGCCCAGATTTTTGCAAACACAAAATCAATTGTGAAGAAGGTACTAAACCCGTTGTAGAAAGACAACGTCGACTCAACCCAAATATGAAATAAGAACGCGAAATGATAGAGTTTATTTAGAAGTTAGATGTTAAGCGTGGAGTAGTTGGTTCTCTTTAGAGCTCATCGAAGGTACTTGTGGCTTTTTGCTCCCACAAAATTGTTTCACCCCATATATAGCGTAAAATAATTAAAGATGTTAGGTTTTGGCGATACTTAGTTTTTGGTTCTTGTCAAAAGGATTCTTGCTTATGAGAGTTGGGTACACATCAAGGTACTGCCAGTGTTACGGTGTTATAGACTATCACATCTTGCCGGCTCGCAACCGATGTTGGGATTGTTATAAAAGCCGTAGGACTTGGGGTTTGGCAACTAATGAATGTATGAATAAATAAAGAATATAATCCAAAGCCATAAAAGTTTTCTACATCTTGCCGGTTCGCAGCCGATGTTGTAGACTTCAAAAAGGCTGAGGAAATTCCAAAGTCATAATAAGACTATTACATCTTGCCGGTTCGCAGCCGATATTGTAATTGTTGTAAAAGGCGGAGGGCTAATATGTTAATATGCTTGAATAATTAAAAAATGCCAAACCTTGACTCCGGGGAGGTCCTAATAAAAGCTTCTGTCTCTGGACTCGTAGATGAGTTGTTTCGGTCGCCAATAAAAGGGATACTCCTCAAAATCGTGTTAAATCAGAGACCTTGATGTGGACCTCATTTTTGTGTACAACGGTTCTCGCGAGAAGGATTAGAAACTACTTAGCGTCTTAATTTAGTATCTTTATCAGACTAATAATTATGAAAACGAGATGTTTATGAAAAAATTCATTTCTCTTACAAAAATAAAATAAATAGATACCATCAACTAAGAAAATGGGAGTAAGAGGTTAATACACAAGTAACTTCCATGGGTAGCGTTAGCATGTAACTTGTGAATAAGTTGTCATCTCGTTTTTACGCTTAGTTTGGGGGCTTGTGAAAAATCAGGGACGACGAATTTTATCCATATGGTCACTTCTCCATGAGTCGTGTTCTTACTCTATGACCCTAAACGTTATTGCAAAATAATGAAAGTCGACATACCGTCACAAGCAAAAAAATAATAATAAAAAAAAATAAAAAAATAGAAAAATACAAAATAGTAGTGTAGAGTTAGCATAAGGAATAAAATGGTCAAACGGGGCGTTTTTAGAATAAATGATTTCTTAATCTCTTTTGAACGTTTTGCTACTTTTCAAAGTTAGTAAAAAGAGGTTTGAAATTATTTATTTCAAAAGCGTGAGTTGATAACATTGCGTGAGGACACGGCAATACCTTAGTGTGGGGGATTTTGATGTATGCGTAAACATACATCATTTTTATACTCAAATATGCACAAAAACGGACTAATAACCATGAAATACATTAAATTATATTGCAAATATGTTTGGAATGTGTTATTATGTCTTGCAGGTACAAAGGGTTTGAAAACAAAGCAAAAACGGTGATTTTCGGATGAGTTTCAACGACGTTTATGCGTTTTACGAGGTTCAGATGAAGTCAAAAATGTTTCCCGAGCACACCATTGGAAAGAGCACAAAAAAACGAGTCCAACGGTACTTTCCTCTCCTTTTGAACGTTCCTCGAACTCATAAAATAAACCGTTCAAAATCTATTTGTGTCAATAAATACGGACTAAACTCAGAACTAGTATAAAAGAATTATTGTGCAATAATATAATTGAGGCTATGCTACACCCTATTGGTAAGCACGCTTCACTCTCACAAGAGAGACCCAAGTTCGAGCCTAGGCTTGGACTTGGTTGTGGTATTTATATCACCCGCCACGTGGCATCACCTAGTTGGTACACGTGGCACCCGGAGCCGATCCAGTTCCGACCCGACCCGTTATTGACCCGATCCAGACCCGACCCAGTTGACCATTGACCGGACACGTGGCATGACACGTGTCGCCACGTGGACCACTTAGGTGGTGACACGTGGCAGTGGGCCCTACCAGAGTTATCACATGTCAGTGGGTCCCACCTGCTAACGTGTCGGTGACGTGGATGAATCAGACGCTGCCACGTGGCGGCGGCTAATCATTGGTACGAGGTTTCAAAGATTGCAGGTACTGGTGGTAGGTACGAGGTTAATACTGACATGTCAGTACGAGGTTCAGACTTGGCAGAGCGGCGGACCAATCAGATGATGACACGTGTACATAATGACGAGACAGGCGTGTGTCAGTACGAGGTTAGCGTGCGTCAGTCCGAGGTCAGGCACGTCAGTCCGAGGAAGCTTCCAGCAGCCGGTCCACCAATCAGAGGCCGCCACGTGTCCAAAATGAGCTGTTAACTTGTAAGGGTCTAGAGAATGTATCCGGACATATGGGAGGCTTGATTCAAAGAGGAAATGGCTATATAATCATCCGGATATACACACACACAAAATTATTAGGAGTAGGAAATTAAATTAGGAGTAGGTGTATTTTACACATAGTAGTAGGAGTAGATCTAGATTAATTGTAGTAGGTTAGCTTAATATTTGTAATAGAATAGCTTATTGAATGCTTATTGTAACCAACTTTTTAGTATTAAAATTATTGAAGATGAAGATTTATTTTGAAGCTTTGAAGATTATTAGTTTTCTCTACTTCTACTCTTTTCCTTTATTTTTAGAAATCATGAAAACTTAATAGCTTTTAGTGGCTTATTTAGATCTAGCTTATTTAATACACACTCTTTTAATACTTTGTTTTAAAAGCTTTTTATAAACTTAGATCTACTTTTTATTTTACAAATTACTTTATAAAAAAAATCAAAAATATTTTATTTTTATTAGTTTTTCTTTTATATAAAGTCATCCATTAGTTTATTTTAATAGATCTAGTAGTTTTAATACTAATTTCTTAAAAAGTTTGCAAGTTTATTAGTTTTTCTTCTAAAAATAGCTTAATTTCTTAGATCTATTAAGTTTTTATCATAAAGTTTCAATCTTTTAGCTTTTCATTAGGTTTTTAATAATAAAGTTTGTAGCTTTATCAACCAATAAGCTCTTCCATAGCTTATTTGGTCATTATTATTGCTTATTCCTAATAAAGTTTTGATTTTTCTTTGTTTCTCGTCATTTCTACCGCTAAGGCCGGAGTTTAAGGGTCTTATAAGCTAGTTTATCAATACAGTTTATTACTTTTTAGTCTTAATAAGCTAATTAGTTAATAAAGTCACAAGCTTTATTAATTATTTAGTTTTATTAAAGCTTTTAAAGAATTAAACTTTATGGTTTGTTTAGTTTATAAGATCGGGTGGTTAAATTCTTCTCATCTCTTAGATCGGGTTCTATTTTCTCATCCTTTTCGCTTTTAGATAATTAGTTTATTAATATGTTTATGTTTGTTGAAATATTTGTATTTATTAGTTTAATTAATATGAGTAGTGAGTAGATCGTTATTATGCTTGTTGAGTAGATTGATCCGTGAATTAAGTGTGGTTTTATAAAAAGTTAGACAAAATATTGGTTAGTAATTTTAAATTACTTGGATTGAAATTTTGGTTGTTTAGGCAAAAGCCGTGAAAATAATTAGGTTTTAATCTAGATATCGATATCTCTTTATGAAATTATTTTTAAACCAACGTTGGGAGAGAATAATTATTTGTAAAAAATATTGATTCATCAATAGAGGACCTAATTGAAATAATAAACCATAATTAAGGATCGTGATAATTTGCTTAACAAGTATATCATTTTTACCTTTATCTCTTATTTGCTTGATTAATATAGTCTAGTTTGCTGTTAATTTTAGATTTTTAAGCTTGCCACTAGATTTATTATCATTACTTAGTTGCCTCTAGATTTATATGTTTATTTAGTTGCCTTTAAATTCCCGTAAGTGCTCGTTTTTAGATTAGATTGCGTTTTAGGTTATTTGAACTTTACGTGCTTGTCTTATGTGCTTTATTATTATTATTTTTTTGTTTATGTTTGCTATCGTAGTTATAAAATCCAAATATATCTTTTATCCATTCACTATTCACTACATAATCACGAACCCAATCACGAGTTCAATTCACACTTCACACAAACAACGACCCGGGAAATACATACTTCACTTGTGTTTCTTTGGACTATAACTATACTACATCATCCCCCTCCTCACAACACCTAACCACCCAAAACTTGGCCAATACTCCAAACGAGCCCTATAAATAGCTCGTTACCTTCCTTTCTTTCAAATCTTCCCATTTCACTTCTCCACCTCAATATTATAAGTCCTAGCAGTAGTATAAGGTCCCTAGTAAGCCTAGAAGTCGAGAACACTAAGCCTTGAACCCTTGTCGAAGTAGAAACCTAGCCGAGAAACCCTAAACCTTAGCAAAACCCTCGTTAGACCTCACCTTGACCACGTAAGCTTTTATACTTGTTCTAATGACTTTATTACTGACCTAGGATAGATATAACATGCCTTAGATCACCTAGGAACCCTTGCCTAAGCCTTGCTCATTTTCTTTTACACGTTTTCTTTTTAAAACCCTAACTGTGGACTAATTGCTAATTGCATGCTATAAGCCCTTATCATAAGCTATAAGCTAGTTTAGGTAATTTAATTAATCTAATATTAATAAGTCATAAGCTTAGAAACTCTTTTGTTTCATAAAAATATAGTTTGCATGGTTTTAGGACTAGTTTTGCAAAGTTTTCCATGCATAGGGGTATATATAAAACCCAAAAACATTTTCTTTTCAAAATTTCTTGTGTTTTTATTCTATCTTCATTTATTTTTCATTTTTTTAAATATAAAAAACCCAAAAAAATATTTTCTTTTTCAAAATTTATTTTTAATTTCGTTTTCCTTCTATCTTAATTTGTTTTCCTATTAAAAATTCCAAAAATATTTTTCTTCTTATCTTATTATCTTTTATATATATAAAATCCAAAAAGAATCTTCGTATCCTCTTATATGTTTAATTCTTATCTCTTTACCCTCTCATATCGTTTAATTCTTATCTTCTTATCCTCTTGACCGATAATGCTTATCTTCTTTACCCTCTCGACGTTTAATTCTTTACGATGATTGGTTTTCGACCATGGAGGATTTCTATCATCCTACGTTAATTGGTAAAGGAGGACCGATTACTCCGTCATCTGTTCTGGGAACCGATTTCACTTTGAAAAATCATATGGTTCGACTGATCCAGCAAAATTGCCAATTTCACGGATTTCGAGATGAGGATGCAAATGAACACTTAAACAAATTCTTATCCATCACTCAATCCATAAAACAAAATGGAGTTTCTCTTGATATCATACGTTTGAATCTCTTCCCGTTCTCTTTATCCCACGATGCTGAAAATTGGTTTTACTCTCTTAAAACTCATTCAATTCATTCATAGGAAGAGATGTTCGTTAAGTTTCTCTCAAAATACTTTCGAAATTTCTAGCAATTGCCCAAGGAATCAGTATTTGAAGCTTGGGAAAGACATTCGAAATTTCTAGCAATTGCCCAAGGAATCAGTATTTGAAGCTTGGGAACGATTCAAATATTTGTTACAGAAATGTCCTGATCACAAAATTTTGCTTCTTGATCAAATCCTAATCTTTTATAATGGCATAACTCCGATTGATCGAGACAAAATTATGTTGGCAGCCGGTGGAAATATCATGCGGAAAACTCCACAAGAGGCTTATGATTTGTTCGAGAATATGACACAACATCATTACCAGTGGGACGCTGAAGTTCAGTATGACTCTACCACTATGATGAGTGATCATTATTCCGAGAAAATTTCCGTTATGAGTACACAAATTGAGGTCCTTGGCAAGCAAGTCAATTATATCAATCACAATTATCTATCTCAGCCAGGACCAGGTCTTCCCTTCACCAAAAACATTACATACTCCGATGAAAGTGAGAGTGATGATGATGAGCTGTCAGAAGAAATTAACTCTAAGATCGATCCACTCATTAAGGAATCATCAGATACCTTGTCAATGGGGGACAAGAAAGTTGAAATCAATCCTCTTGAGGAAATTGATGACCTTGTTCCAATCCTAAGGGTATCTGAGAAACCTTTCGATTCAATTTCATTTGATATGATTATCACTAATTCTTTGTTTGATTTCGATTCTGAATTTACTCTTAAATCAGATAATCCAATTTTCGACATTCAAAATAGTGATGAGTCCGATACGGAACCCGAGCTTAAAGATATACATCATAAGAGTTAATCTTCTTCTTGTCTTGAGGAGTTCGCGGGTGAACTCGCTCCCATCATATCTCCTCCGGAGTATGATCATTCTAAGGATTCGGAGGGAGATGTGATCCATCCTGAAAAATTGTTTCTTAATAACATTATCCCGACTCTCCCTCCCCATGTGTTTCAAAAGAGCTTTAATGATAAAATTCAAGTTAATGATAATGTGAACTATGCTTTTGAAAATGAAGATTTTATCAAGATAATTATCAAAATCTTTCTTCCCTTTTTCACATTTGATGTGACTTCTCCTCTCCTTCACTCCACCGGGAGTGAGGATATCGTCTTTGACACTGGCAGCTCCGTTCTTCGTGCAGGGTGTTCGTTGCAGTGTTGATTCTCCACTTGCTCCCCCAAGGACAATTAAATTCGGGGCGAGTCAAGCTAACGACTCGAAAATAAACAAGCGCTTCTCGGGAGGCAACCCGTGTCATCTATCTATCTATCTTTATTTCTTTTTTATTTTATTTTTATTTTCTAATAAGTGTGATGTGGTATTCGGATTAGTGTGGGGGAGTGCTTCTCTCCATGTAGTGTTTTGTGGAATTCCCGTTTTTGCTCGCAGGATTCCCTCGTAAAGACCTCCGTGCTTGTTTTCAAACCCTCCAATCACTTGGTCTTTGATTATTTGTATTGATTATATCTTGGGATATGCTTTATTATGTGTTTATTTGATATAGATTTACCTTTTCACACTTGGAATTTCAAGCATTTGCCTTTTTCGTTCCTAAATGTGGGGGTAACACCCGACATTTTTGAACATTGAGGACAATGTTCGGTTCTAAGTGTGGGGGGGATTTCTATCGAAATTTTCAAAAATTATTTTCAAACCCTTGTTTTGCCTAGTACTTACGCAACCCCGTTTTTCCTCAAAAATTGAAAAAAAAATTGAAAAAAAAATGAGAAAAATGAAAAATTATGCAAAAATATAATATGAGTTTTGACACCATGTTTGACTTTCCGCTGGCGAGAGTAAGAATAAAAATTTTGACTTGATCCGGGCGTGTTGAGCCCTAGCTTGTCCCCTTAACCAATATAATCTTAATATTCGATTATCGGCTAAGCATTCGCGGATCTCATTATTTGAGATTTTAAATTTGCGAAGAACGCGAAATGATAGAGTTTATTTAGAAGTTAGATGCTAAGCGTGGAGTAGTTGGTTCTCTTTAGAGCTCATCGAAGGTACTTGTGGCTTTTTGCTCCCACAAAATTGTTTCACCCCATATATTGTGTAAAATAATTAAAGATGTTAGGTTTTGGCGATACTTAGTTTTTGATTCTTGTCAAAAGGATCCTTGCTTATGAGAGTTGGGTACACATCAAGGTACTGCTAGTGTTACGGTGTAATAGACTATCACATCTTGCCGGCTCGCAACCGATGTTGGGATTGTTATAAAAGCCGTAGGACTTGGGGTTTGGCAACTAATGAATGTATGAATAAATAAAGAATATAATCCAAAGCCATAAAAGTTTTCTACATCTTGCCGGTTCGCAGCCGATGTTGTAGATTTCAAAAAGGCAGAGGAAATTCCAAAGTCATAATAAGACTATTACATCTTGCCGGTTCGCAGCCGATATTGTAATTGTTGTAAAAGGCGGAGGGCTAATATGTTAATGTGCTTGAATAAATAAAAAATTCCAAACCTTGACTCCGGGGAGGTCCTAATAAAAGCTTCTGTCTCTGGACTCGTAGATGAGTTGTTTCGGTCGCTAATAAAAGGGATATTCCTCAAAATCGTGTTAAATCAGAGACCTTGATGTGGACCTCATTTTTGTATACAACGGTTCTCGCGAGAAGGATTAGAAACTACTTAGCGTCTTAATTTAGTATCTTTATCGGACTAATAATTATGAAAACGAGATGTTTGTGAAGAAATTCATTTCTCTCACAAAAATAAAATAAATAGATA
>LBNU01001384.1:6675-31821 GCA_014162995.1 Artemisia annua
ATACTATTGTAAAAAATTTATGAAGAATATTAATCTAGTAGATGATTGAGTTTTTTCAATAACTTTCACATTATTACTACGAATGCTTTCGTAGTTATATGTTTTTGATAGTTTTAAGTAATTAGTTCCTAAAATAAAAGTGAAAGTAACTTTTTAAATTAGGATTTCAAGGGAAAAAAAAATAGTGGACTACAAGAAATGTAGAGTTGACATATATAGTCGTAGTGAAAGAATTGGATGTTCACGGATAACTTTCTACGAAGTTGGTTTATTAGAAATAGAATAGTTATTAAATAAACTATTATTTAAAATATAAGACATGAATTTTTGAGAAATGTCACAGATGCATGAACATCAAATAATTAAACACATCATAAGAATAAGCTTCCCCTAAAACCAATGTGTTAATCATCTTCATGATTTTTCAAATCTGTAGGCTCCTTGTAATGATCACTAATGATGAAAACTTGATATACCAAACTTGAAACCAAAGTAAAATATCCTAAACTCGTTACATAAGCTTGGACTATTATTGATTGAAGAATGATATAGAGAATTTGGTGTTTCAGAACAAATCTTTAAGTAATCTCTTGAACTTATCAACATCGACTTTCTTCGTGTGACACTGAGTACTACAGTGTATCTCTTTTAGAGCTTGGGGTAAGGTGACTTTTGCACCACGTTAAAACTTAACGCAGGCACCAAATTGGGTGCGTTACCTTACCGGGTTCCACGTTAAAGGGGTGCGTTAAAGGGGGAAGGCAAAGGTTTAACGTGCGTTAACATGCAATGTTTGTAAAAAATAAAAATAAATACATAACAGCCCCTCACCAACGGATATATAACCGTTGGATTCAAATATGAATAATTATGTGATGTAGTGTTTTATTTATTTCGTACTTTTTTTTAGTAGTTTTTTTTTTTTTTTTTTTTTTTTTCCCGTAATGTAATGTTGTGTTTTAATTAATGTTATGTTTTAAATAAATGAAGTGTTTGTTAAAATTTGGGGTTGAAATTGAAAATAATTGGGGTGGAAGTGAGTTAAGGTGAGTTATATGTGAGTTATGTTACCGGGGTGGAAAGTCAAGAGTTAAGGTTAAAAGGTAAAAGCTGATGTGGCGCTGACGTGGCAGTGAGTTAAGTTTTAACTCAGAGCACTCGCAGCCCTAACGAAATTCATGCGTTAAGGGGGTTTTAACGTGCGTTAAAGGCACGTTAGCCGTTGCGCTAGCCGGCGTTAAGGGCGCGTTAACGAGCCAAGTTACCCCCTTAACCCGGCGTTAAGGGCGAGTTTTGTAAAATAATAATAATAATAATAATAAAAATAAAATAAAATAAAAAAACTTTTTTTTTGACACTTTTGGCCCCTCTAAAGTTTCTAACATTTGGATTAAAAGAAAATGGGTATTACAAAATACGCCCCTTAGTTCTTAAACGGCATAGTTGAGCGAGATAACCAGATTTAAAATAGCCGTTAATAAACTAAATTCATTATTTCTTAATAGAGTTTCTAGACCGATCCTGATAATTGGATGGTCTTGAGGCAGCTCACGTAACCTTTCGACCTCAGGAGCATGATTCTGCATCTGCATTATAAAACGACTTATCTCACCTAGCAAATTGTTAACCAACTTGAGTTCCTTTTCTTGTTCGTTGCGTAATCGGAAAAGAATAGATTTTTGCACCTCAGCTAGTTCGTTTGCTATTTTATGTGTTTGTTAATAGTATTGATCAATGTTGCAAAAATCGTGAATCGGTACTGAGGCGGTCCGGGGCCGATTAGCGATTTTTTACCGATTAATCGGCCGATTTTCTTGACTCGGCCGATTAATCGGCCGATTTTCGTGGAATTCTCTCCAAGGTCCTGGGCCGATTACCGATTAACCGCCGATTAATCGGCCGATTCAGCCGATTTTTGCAACGCTGGTATTGATATTTGTGTGAGAAAATATAGTTTTGTTAAACTGGTATTTATAGGGGGAAAAACGTCAAGCAAATAGCCGTTGGAAAAGTATCCGTTAAGCCTTTTATTCAATTTCAAAGTTAAAACAATATTACACCAAGTTACAAACGATGCAGGAAATAAACAATCACGATACGGAAAACAGAAAGACACGATCCGGAAATACTTAACATAAAACACGATACGGAAAACAGAAAGACACGATACGGGAATACTTAACATAAAACACCATTACTCAACGTCCCTGTCCCATGCCCAAGTGTTTCTCAGAATGAACCACACATGTTGATATTTTAACCCTCTCCCACCATGGCGTTCATGATAAATTCGGTTTGCATTGGTGAGACGACAAGGGTCTTCACTTGTACGCTGCAACTCTTTATAAATAGCATTATATCAACGGCATCCAAAGTTGATTCTATTCCATTGAGCCATAATACTATTTTTATTACGGTGCTCACCATCAGTCTGATTGTTGAACCTTTGTGTAACGACATTCTAAAAAGAACGTTCATTCACAAGGTCTTTAGATTCGTGAAGTTGAAGCCATACGTTAGCTAGCAAGCTTTCTTCTTCCATTGACCAACGATTATTCATTGTGAAATGATTTAGAAGTGTGTGAAGAAAAGTATTGTATGGTGTCTTATGTATAGGGGATAATAGAATTTTGAAATTTGAAAATAATAATTCAAATTTGAAAACCGAGCTGGATTCTTTTAAAAATTCAAAATTCAAATTTGAAAACCAAGCGGGATAAAAATTCAAAATTCAAAATTCAAATTTCAAATTTCAAAAACATGTGTGCAAAAACATTTAAAATTCAAATTACAAAAACGTGTGGAAATAAGTTTAAAAAAAAGGGCGGATAAACTTCAAATTCAAATTCAAATTCAAATTTTGAATTTCAAACCTTCACCTATATATAGGCTTATCCCATGGCTGCTTTATACATACACAACTCACACAAACATACATAAACTTTATCAACTATCTCCACAACAATGTCTCGCAAAGACTTCTCCCAACAACTCCCAACTCACCGTGACTTCTCCCAATAATTCCCAACTCACCGTGACTTCTCCCAGCAATTCCCAAGCCACCATGATTTTTTCCAGCAATTCCCAAGCTCCAGCATGATTCCCAATGCATCGGTGAACACTCCACCAGAAGACATATTTCCGGTATTCACACCGGATAATGAACTGGTGCCCAATCCACCGGTTGTCCAACAACAACCCGATCAACCGGTGAACAATCCACCGGTGGAAAACCAACCCATTTGGAGAGGGTTGACTGATGACGAAATTTTTCAGTAAGATATGCAAGAAATGTTACGTGTTCAAGCAGAGGAAGAACATGCGGCAAGAGCTCATGAGGCGTACTTAAGAGCTAAACAGGCTCGGAGAAACCGTCGAGTAGAATGGCGAATACAAATAGGATTGCCCCGTGTGCCATCGAGTGAGGACAATTCGAGTGCCTCCTATTCGAGTCATGAGGGCTATGTGTCGGATGATTCGTTTTTTTGATTCGTAGTTTTATGTTTAATTATCGTAGTTTATGTTTCATGTTCGCTGTAGTTTGTTTTTTAAGTTTAATGTATGTTTAAATTTTAAGTATTAATATAAGTTGTGTTTTAGTTGGGGGTTAAATTTTAAGTATTAAATGATATATTAGTTTTAGTTGGGGGTTGAATTTGAAAATATTTGATTTCAAGCTGAGTTAAAGCTGAGTTATGAATGGGGGTGTTTTTGGTGAGTTAAGGTGAAAGTGTTAAAGCTGATGTGGCGCTGACATGACACTGTGTTAAGATTTAACCTGAGTGACGGATGTGAGTGCTCTCACAGTCACCATACCACTTGCTCTTAAGTGATAGTTAACTACGTCTTCGTTCATCCACCCCTTGACTATGAAAACTAGATAAACCAAGTCCCAATCATAAACTATATATAAACAAGCAAGTCACCAATCAATAGCTAGGAATATTGATGATGAAATAAGTAAACGCCTTCGTGAAACTTCACTTCAATCTCAAATAAGAGATAAACAATTTTTGTTCGTAACCAATTAACCAATAAATCAGAACGAGCCTCTTTAAATGTTTAAGAACATTTAAAACCAAAAACCAAAAACTTCCTGTGTGTGTTGTCCAATCCTATGTGTGTATTCACTATCCAAATCTAAAACCTGATGTTGACAAACTATAAATCAGAAACACATTGCTTAGCCTTGTGTCATTGTAATTCAGCCAAGCTCCAAAATCTTAACAGTTTGTTGCTTAAAACTCACTCATAAGTGTCGAACTTGAACAAAACTTGACAGCATAAACATTAAATTCAGCAGCACCAATAAATCAACTAGCAGCACTAAGTTGAATGGGCAGTAGTAACTTGATTCAAGCAATACTAAATATCATACCGAGCAGTATTGATAATGCGAAGCAATATAAACTTGTGAGAGCAGCAGTACTATACCATGGCAACAGTATCAAGTGAACGTAGTAGTACTAATATTGTCGAGCAGCGTTAACTTGAAGCGAGCAACATTAAAATTCTTGTAGCAGCATTAACCGGCATATGACTAGCAGCATGAACTCTCATTAGCAGCACAAACAACTAACAGTAATCTCAGTCAAATCTTCTTATACCAACAGCAAGGTTAGTAAGACTACGACTTCATCATCAAATAGATTTGTGATAAAGCCAGTAACCACAGTCGAACAATAAGTATCCCCAGTAACCATAGTCGAACAATAAATTAACCACTAGTATGGTTATTGTACTTCCACCAGTAGAGCTACCTCGTGTGACCAGTAACTTCAGTACTATTCTTGTCCATAGGAGTAAAGCTATTCGATCCAAAAGAAGTAAACTTACTTTTATAATCAGTAATCCAATAAAAGTAAAGTTATGATCCGATTTACCAACAAACGATCAAAACCCTAATAACCTTTAACTCCTTTATATGTTTTAATCATTGAACACACCTGCTGCAGTTATAGATTCAGAATACATACCGTCTTCTTGTCACACACATCTTTGATAACCTGCTTGTTTCTTTACCAAGTTATCACATGATCTACTTGTCATGAAATAAAGCTTGTGCCACAACTTTGTTGCTTGTCGACAACTCCGATCTTCCTTAATACCTTGTCGACCAGTAACAAAGCTCTATCAAACAATCCTTTGGTGTCCAAGAAAATCAAAACATAAACCTGCTAGTGTCAACGAATCTTGAATTAGGGTTTCATTGATGTAAAACCCTAATATTCCGAATTGGACTTATAGCAAAAAACCAGAAACTCGACACTCTTTGTGCAAGAATTCCACACGCCTAGCTGCTTCTATCATGATGTCATATACAAGAAACCATAGTTTCAGTTTTTATCAAACTTAGGGTTTGTACAAAAACCCTAACTGTTGCGATTATGTTTCATTATTTAAAAATAGAAAATTTGACTTCTTTTCTTCACAGATTCGACATCAACACCACCTTGTAATCCTAGATATCACGAGCCCCTTGCTCTGATACCACCTGATAAAACTAAAAGCACCTTCTTAGTTCTTGCCTTCTTGGATCGTTTATGACTTGAGGTTTATTAGACCTCATATTATCTAGGAACAATAATAACGAAAGCGGAATATTCAAAACAAGAATTAACATTATTATGAACAAGGTTTTCCAAAATCAAGCCTTCAATTTTATTAAGAATAATAAAATGTGTTTTCTACCTATAACAAGGAATCAAACGATTCTTGAAGCTAAACTAAACATACCCTAGACGTTTTCTATGACAAAACGTCTAGACGCACACACTTTTATAATTCGACTACATCTTGTAGTTGTGCATGGTGTATGCTTATTCATACATCTTTTATTTACCAATTTCAGACCCAAAACGACCAAAAACTAACCAAATATGCCAAATATCTTTTGTTTTTGTGTTTGTGATTGTGCAGGTACGGATATTTCAAATATGGACATAAAATCAAAGAAAACCGACAAAAACGAGCACGAGAATGGAAAGTGTCAAAAGCCGAAGCCGGGGAAGTCAAATAGTCAAAGGAAAAGCTCTAATTGTCAAATTATACCTTGAAGATTCAAAAGATGTCAGAAAAAGTCCTTGGAGCAAACTTTGAAGATTTGGCATTACTGGTCCCTCAAGTTTCAGAAGCTGTCTAGATTAGTCCCTTTGAAGATATTTGGAAGAAAATGACAAAAGAGACCTTCAACTATCAAAGAATGACAAATATAGCCCTTGGATCAGAAAATTGGAAAATGGCAGAACAAATCCTTGAAGTTTGCAGTTTTACACTTTTGGTCCTTGGTACTTTTATCCTAAATATAAACCAAACCATACGGACCCTTTATTATTATTAATAACCCATGAGCCCAACTCCTTAAACCCCTAGCCCAATTCCCTTAATAAACCCACAAGCCTACTAGCCTATTAAAAAAAAACCCGGCCTTTTACCCACAACCCGACCCACTCCCACATTAAATACCATTTAAAATACCCGCCCCCTCTTTTACCAAATTTACCCAGAACACATGAACCCTAAAACCTGTTCACGATAGTAAAAATCTAATTCACAGCAATTAAGGGCAAAGTGGTACATATACACGCGTTTCTAGAAGAACCTGACATGGCAGGCCTGCCATGTCAGCAATCCATGTGAAAGTGAATGCCAATCATGAGGGAAATCTAATCCAAGGGCTGAGAATTAAGGATTGGGGACCAAGTTTAATCCAAGGGCTTAGAAGACTCAAAAGAAGCGCACCTGAGGTGTGGATTGATGACATGGACTTCTAGGAGCTTCATCCTCACACGGCTATAAATAGGACCCCAATTCTCATGTTTAGGAGTGTAGGTTTTTAGTATTGTTATGCTTCTAAATTGTAATCTCAATTTCCTGTTCATGTAATAACTCTTTTAGTATTAATAAAATTTAAGTTTACTTTATAAATTTGTGTTTTACAATTCGTATAAGTAGTTATTAATCTGTTAATCTTATTTACAAGCTTTGCTTATTGTTTCATTAAGTTTCTAAGAAGTTTATTAAATCATTTCTAAATTCTCTTTCACTTTTACTTGTTTTCCAAAACATAAAAACATAAAAAAAATCAGAAAAAAAATCAAAAACTCAAAAATATAGTTTAAAGTTGCTTTTATTAGTTTAAATCAGTTACTTATAAGTTTAAGTATATTAGATAAATGTTTTTAAGCTTTTAGAAATCATTTACTCAAAAACACAAAAAAGTCAAAGTTGGTCAACTGAGGGATTGAGAATGATTCAGAGGTGATAGTGGTGTTGAGAGGTGCTTATAGCCTATCCAAAGATAGGCCACAAGGAGTATAACCCTACTTGTAGGGCCTTTGGTTTAAGTAAGGTTCCATTTTAATTTCCTTAAGCATTTTAATATTAGATCTGGTAGAATAGCTAGATTGCTGATATATTGCCTTGATTTGCTATTTTTCAGTTTTAGTTGTAGTAAGTTGGGCTTGTTTGATTTCATTTGTTACTTGTTTGTGGAATTTGTGAATTGACTGCTAGTGTTTTTGAGGATCTGTATCATTTGCTTCTTTGTGGTCTGAGATTAATGTTCCTGGTTCATTTATGTTTGTTTGATCATTTGAATACCTTGTGTGGTGATTTGGTTCAATAAATCTCATGGTTGCTTGATGAGTGTATAAAAACTCATCATTTTTGTACTATTTAGACTGTCAAAAACATTCAAAAACACCCAACAATGCATCAAAATGATAAAATTATTACAAAAGAGTGTTTTATATGTCTTAGATGCAAAAATACCAAAAATTGATGAAAAACATGCAAGTTTGCATAATTGGCAGTTTTAGTCCCTCAACTTTCTAAGTTTTACAAAAAAAGTCCCTAAGCATTTATTTTGAAGGAAAAGTCTACCAAAGTCCTTAGAAAATCAAAAGTTGTCACAATTGGTCCTTAGATGAAAAGTTTCAAAAGTTTACAAAACTAGTCCCTGAACTTTGCAAAAGTGTCAAAAATAACCCCTGGGAGTTAAAACTTTAGAAATTATCAAATATGGTCCTTGTGTTATTGAACTTTGGCAGGAATAGTCCTTGGGTGAAAAGTTTGGAGAATTTACATGTTTGGTCCCTGAAGTTTCACAATTGGCAGAAATGGTCCCTAGATATTCAAAATGGGAAAAAGGCAACCATGGTCCTTATACTATTCACATATGGCAAGAATGGGCCTTGGAAATACTTTGGAAAGTTGTCAAAACCTACCCTCAAAAATCCAGAAATTACAAATTTGGTCCTTGTGAATTTAACAAACCAAACGGACCCTTTTTATTTATAACTCCCAAACCCATTTATAACCCAACACCCCCTAGCCCACTACACCCTTTTCTTTTTTCTTTCCCAGGCCCAAAACCCCAGCCCAAACCCAAAACGTTTAAAAAATAAAACGTTTATAAAACTTTACCCCCTCCCCCGTTCCCTCCTTCTTCTCCACCTGTTTTCCACCACCTCCATCTCCACCACCTGTGTTCACCTTCACCAGCTCACCCCTACCACCACCTCATCAACCCTACACTCCATAGCCCCCCACAATTAATGCCCTGCATCTCCACTATCACCAAAACACCCCATTTCCTTCGTTACATAAATAATCCCACAAAAACTCATGATTACTTGCTTGAAACAGTCCCAATAGTCCACTAAGCACTTTGGTATATCACAATTATGGTCAAATAATCTCTAGCCACCTGTACAAGATTTGGCGCCAAAATCAGTTTAAAGGCCAAGATTGATTTAAGCTCATCCAACGGCTTAGATTAGAGGTGAGATTTGTTCAGAGTAGTAGTGGGAGTTCAAAGGATCTATAAAAGAGGAGAGAGATGCAACATTTTGAGATATCTAGTTTATTTTTAGTTTTCTTATGTCGAATTAGTTGTAATAAAAATTCTAGTATATCTTTAAAGCTTTCAAGTACTTTTTTATCATAATTCAGTGTTCTTAAATCTATTTCAAGTTTTAATTTCATCACTTATGTTACATTACAGTTTATGATTTGATATTGTCCCTTTCAAGATTAAAAACCTTGAATTGTGGTTGTGTTAATATTCCATGGACTGATTAAGCTCACATAAGCTTCTAGAAATGCTGAATGCTTTAGCGATAAGTGCAATTCCTTGGTTCAAGTTGTTGAATTCCTCTTCATATTCATCATTGTTAGCATTGAAGTAGAACATGGAGTCATTGTTGTCATATGAATCACTTGAACTAATGTTGCTTTGCTGAGTAGAATCATATGTGAGTAGTGGTAGTGAAGGATTTGGTTGAGGGTAGCTGAAGTAATTTTGTTCCTGAACATAAGCATGGTTTGATGGTTGTGGAGCAAAGTAAGATTGAGCAACCAGTGCTAGTGAGTTAGGATTTGGAGGAGCTAATTCATTGTTTTTTTTTTGTGTCAAAACGTTATATCAAAAATACCAACAAACATGAGGTCAATGTTATCGTGAGTGACAACAAGACGTGGAGAAATACAAGTAAACCTTTTAGGAAAAAGATTACCTCGTAAACTCGTGCAATATGATATTTTTAAGACGGGGAAGTGATTTCCCGGGTCGTACCCCAACGAGGTGTGAATGGAAAGCTTCGTGAAAAGATCGAGATTAAAATCTTGTATGTTTGGTTGAGAAAGGTTATTTGGTTTTGTTGTATTTTAAATTAACGGGAATTGGAAAATAAACGAACGAGAGTGAAAATTAATCAACCTAAAGGGAACAAAAGGCAATTGGCAAACTAGGGAGATCCTAAAACACTACGAGAATCAAAAATAGGTATCGGGAATCCTAAAACACAAGTTAACAAATAAACGTGACGTTTATTTAAGATAAACGTCAACGTACAAATAAGAACGTGAAATTTAAGCTACGCAAGTCCTACGGGAATACAAACAATTTTCTAACGCACTAAAAGACAAAAGAAAATTTTGGAAAAAAGAAAATTGGTTATTTAATAAAAATCCTAATTAATATGAATTAAAAACTAATTAAATTCTAATAATTAGATTACCAATCCTAAAAATCTGAAACTATTTTTCTGAAAATGCTAAAAGGTAAAACAAGTTTAAGAAAAATATAAAAACTATGGGTACAGTTCAAAAATAAACAGTAAATAAGCTAAGAAGCAAAATAAAACTAGAAAAGAATACTACTATAAAAATAAAAAAGGGAAATAAGAACTTGAGAAGTCCCTAGGGCAGATGGTTGAGGAGTGTGGTGTTGGGGTTTAGAGTGCAGGAGGTCAGGGGTTCGAATCCCACCTCATGCACTTTTTGCAAAACATTTTTTTTTTAATTTTCTTTTTGCAAATGATTTTAACAACAAAATTTTTTTTCAACTTTACAAACCAACTTTTACTAAAAGGTTAAAAACAAGCTTATGCAAGGTTAAATTCTCAACAGATAGCTTTTTATGTTTGAGGTAATTTTTTTTTTTTTCACAACACTACACAGCCAATTAAAAGAATAAGCCAATTAAGCTTGAACAAACAAACAAAAACAAAAACAAACTAAACAACTACAACAACTGATCTTAACTAACAACAACAAGAACAAGAACATCAGCAAGATAAAACAACAAGAACATGAACAAGCAGTAGTAGTAAAAGCAACAAGACCACAATAAGCAGATTGAGCAATTAAGCTTAACAAGCTTTCAAAAGTTTAAGTAAACAAATAAACAACAATAATAATGACTAACAACAACAATGGAATCAATAACAACAACAATTATCAAGGACAATAGCAAAATCACACACACTCAGTATATACTGAGTATATGCAGGTTCAAAGGGTCCAAAAACTAGCTTATTTATAAGCATTGAATAAGCAGGAAATCCTAAACTAAAAGTAGCTTCCTAAACCTCACCTAGGTGGCTTCCTAAAACAACAAGAATCACAGCGTTTGGTCAAGTATTGACCAATCTATGGACCAATGAAAATGGGTCAAAATTGGTTTAACTGGGTGCAGGGCAGTCAGTGGGTCAAGAGGGTGACTTTGAGGCCAAATCTAAGTGGGCAAATGATGTCCAAATGGCAGTTTTATTTTTGATTCTGAAAGACAAGCCACAAGAGATCACAAAACAACAATCCTTATTGATTTCTAATCAAAGATGAAGCCTACAAGTGCTCTAGAAAACTGTCCCATATCAACAGTCATGCATTTTTGACTTTTGAACTTTTCTTGAATGTTGACTANTGGGCAAATGATGTCCAAATGGCAGTTTTATTTTTGATTCTGAAAGACAAGCCACAAGAGATCACAAAACAACAATCCTTATTGATTTCTAATCAAAGATGAAGCCTACAAGTGCTCTAGAAAACTGTCCCATATCAACAGTCATGCATTTTTGACTTTTGAACTTTTCTTGAATGTTGACTAAACTGAGATTGTGGTGAACCTAAGCTATTAATTATGCTGTGATAGGTTGGTATGAAGCTAAATTAAGCAAGTTGAACAGATTTCTCCCCAACATAATGATTTAGGCTCTTAAGTTCCCAACAGTGAATGCAAACCAAAGAGTTTAAGTTGAATTTGACTTTTAGTTAATACCCTATCTATATTGTGCTAAAAAAAGTCCTACTCTAACCTAAATGAGACTAATGGTGCAGGGGAACAGGTAACATAACAACTAACACAGGTAAATTCAAGCAAAACCAAACATCCCTTAAAATCTGTCTCATAAATATTTATGAAGCAGTAGGTAGTTATTATTCATGAAACTGAAAAACAAGGTTGTACTGAGCTATCATGGATGCTAAAAAACAGATTTAAACAATGATTCACTACAATGGTCAACTAGAACTTAATAATAGAAAATAGGAAAAATCATTATAAAAGCTAATCTTACAATAGTCCAAAGCTCAGAACAAGGAGAACCATCAAAGAACAACCTAATGCTCCCCTGAGCTCTAAACCATGCTTCCCTCATCCTTGCTCTGCTTCACTGCCAAGTTCCACCATTATTTTCTTTTGAATTTTTCTTGTATTTTTCTTTTTTTGAGTTTTCTTAATTCAAAGCTTCAGGAAGCTTTTAAATAGTTTAAATAAGCTTCTGAGGTTAAAATTAGCACCAATGAAAGTGAGAAACAGTACTTTGCAAAAATTAAGGAAATTAAGTGAAAATTGAAGTTGCTTGAAAACTTAAAGAAAACTGGAATTAACTTGAAGAAAATGTATTACAATTGAAAGTTAAACATAAAACAGAAAAGTTACAAGGAAATTGGATGCCATGGAAGGCTTACATAAGTACCTATTTATACTAAAACTAAGAACTAGGTCTTCTCTTCTTGTTGTGCTTGTTTTGTGAGAGAAAACTGTGCCAAATTGTTCCTTGTGCTTTTCCAAACAAATCCCAGCCGTTTGATTGCTCTGAGGACCATCCTAACCTTTAAAGCAAATTTGGCGCCAAAATTATTTGTGGGGAACTGAGGGTTGCCAGCTTGGATTGGGGTGGTAGGTACGGGTTTGTGAGGTTAGTGGGATGGGGGAGTGTGATTGGGAAGCTTTTGAGGTGGAGGGTGGAGTGTAGCAGAGGTTGGTCGGGGTGTGGTGGTGGTGAACTGCTGGTTAAACGGGAAAGGGGGAAAAGATGAAGGAGAGTTTAACTTTGTTGTTTGACTGAGGATTATAACCACTGGTGGGTTTTGTTTTGTGTTGGGCTGGAAGGGTAAATGGGCCAAGGGTAGTTTTAGGTAAATGGGTTTGGGAGTTATAAGGGGTTTAGGATAATACAAAGGGTCCATTTGTTTTTTGTAGAATGTATATAAGTTCAAGGACCCAAAATGTAAAATCTGAATTTTTGAATGGCCATTTCTGCCAACTTTCCAAAGTATCACCAAGGGCCAATCTTGTCACTCCATAATTTCCCAAGGTCCTTTTGATCATTTTTCTTCCAAATATAATTCCCGAGGACCATTGTTGCCAAATTTACAAACTTGAGGGACTAAATCTGCCAATCTTTGAAAACTTTATTCCTGGGACTCAAAATGTCATTTTATGATTTTTGGAAGATGATTATTGACTTTTCTTTAAAAAAAAACTCTCCAGGGACCATTTGTGACATTTTCTGAAAGTTCAGGGACTAGTTTTGACATTTTTGCATATTTGCTCAGTTTTTCGTCTATTTTCAATCCTTTGTATCAGAAACACGCAAAAACATACTCCAAGGACATTTGTGACATTATTTGATCGTTTTTGGGTGTTCTTGGTTGTTTTTGACTCGTAAAACGGAAGAAAAGATATGTGCAAAAAGGCACATATCAGGAGGTGACAAAGTTGCACGAAGAGCTCTATCCTTGTTCACTTCACTCTCATGGTGCTTCAGATAATCAACTAACAATCCATATGGTGCATCATGAAGATTCTTAGCCTGCCTGACAAACGTGACATATTTCTTCCATTCATAACCAAGACAACTGAGAAACTTAGTGTTGATAGCAATCCTGGGGAGTATGATGTTGTGTCGATCCAAATCATTGATGATGTTCGTGAAGCGATGATAGTAAGACTCAAGCGATTCCCCTGATTCAATCATGAAGTCTTCATATTCCATATAAAGCTTTGATTGCATGTCTTCTTGATTTAATTCAGTGCCTTCCATCAAGAGATGAACATGTTCCCACATANAACTGAGAAACTTAGTGTTGATAGCAATCCTGGGGAGTATGATGTTGTGTCGATCCAAATCATTGATGATGTTCGTGAAGCGATGATAGTAAGACTCAAGCGATTCCCCTGATTCAATCATGAAGTCTTCATATTCCATATAAAGCTTTGATTGCATGTCTTCTTGATTTAATTCAGTGCCTTCCATCAAGAGATGAACATGTTCCCACATATCCTTAGCAGTTTTCTGAGCATCAATACTTCGAAAGATCGGATTAGGTATTCCCTGGAGAATGTAAATCATTGCAAGTTCATTTGCTTCCCGATGAAGTTGTTGCTTTGCGGTGAGTAAGGATTCAGGAAGTGGAGTAACAGTGTCAGGTCTTGGAGGATTTGCATCAGGATCACCTAGAGTCGTTGTAGTTGGCCATTGAAAAGGACCTTCAAGAATGACCTTTTTCATAAACTTCCCATGACGTTTCTTGAGTTCAATGAATCGTAAGAAACGACTAGCCTATTGAACAGAGTTGCCTGGTGTGAGCATAGGAGGAATATCAAGGGACCCAGCTTCATGACGGGATTGCTGACTAGTGATTGCTTCGCACATTTGATCAAACCAATGTGTTTGCTTAGTTGGTGGAAGATTGGTTTGCATTTGCTGATGTAAGAATGGTTGTTGCTAGAAGTGTGGTTGTTGCTGTGGAAATTGTTGTTGATGCATTAAGAGTTGATGTTGTTCGTGCATGTAGTATGGTTGATGATACGGTTGCTGTTGACGATTTTGTTGTGGCTGCTGATGATGTTGAAGATAATTGAAGTACGGTGGTTGAGACATGATTAATGATTATGTGAAATGGATCTTTAAGGATAAAGAAAGGTTGTTGTTGTAGATTAGATGGTTTTGGCGAACGATTTTGGTTTCTTAAGTCCTTAGTCGATAAAATGTAAGTCTGGTGCTTACTCGATAAACTGAAGTCCTTACTCGATAACTTGTGCTTATTCGATAAACTGTTCTTACTCGATAATCAAGAAATAAATCGGACAGAGTTTGGCCTAGTTAAGAGCTTAAACTAGCCTTAATCGATAAACGATAAGGTGTATTAGCTGGATTGCTAAAGTGGCTAACTCGCCAAATGTAGGTTACTCAATAAACAGCTGTTACTCGATAACTTTGGAAGATGCTCGATAAGTTAGACAATACTCGATAACTCTTATGTTACTCGATAACACTTAGGTTACTCGATAAGATCAATTCAATACTCGATAAAGCTATTAGTTACTCGATAACCCGAAAAAATAGTAAGACTTACTCGATAAAAAAACCCTACTTATTCGATATTACCACTGCTAACTCGATAAGATACGTAATGAACAGTACCAGATCCGAAAAAAACAGCCTCAAATCCTAGTTTTTCTACCAAATCTAACCTAAAACAACCTAAATTATCCCTTGGCGATTGATACCACTTGTTAGGTCACCATTTTGTAACATAAAACCATATAATCTTTAGAGAGAGAAAGAGAGTAGAGAGAGAAAGTGGAAGGANTACGTAATGAACAGTACCAGATCCGAAAAAAACAGCCTCAAATCCTAGTTTTTCTACCAAATCTAACCTAAAACAACCTAAATTATCCCTTGGCGATTGATACCACTTGTTAGGTCACCATTTTGTAACATAAAACCATATAATCTTTAGAGAGAGAAAGAGAGTAGAGAGAGAAAGTGGAAGGAACTCTTGTGTGTGAAATGAAAGACAATATTTACTAAGAGAACCAACACCCTCCTTGGAGGGTTTACATTCTATTTATACTACTAGTCTAGGGCTTCACATGACTTTCAACTTGTTACATTACTAGCCGACTTTAACAAAACATGTAAACATGAACTAAACTTGTGTAAACATTGATAAAACATTACTAAATAATATTCTAAAGCAACCTATTACAAAACTTAATGACCGAGACTTGATATTAATAAAACGTGATCCTAACACACACTCAGGTATGTCTAGGAGCAATGGAATGTTGCAAGACACTTACCATTGTTAGTATGAATTACTATAGTTATGACATTCGCAAGTGGGAGCTATTGGTAATGCTCAAATCATAATCGGTAATTATAAATACATGAGCCTATTGGGGGCACACATGTATACACTGGGGATATGCTTTTAATTAATGTAATTAATATATTTATAGTGAATATATTAGTTATATTATTAATAGTTCTCGAAAATGATTAACGGTCATTAGTTATACAGTTAAACGCATTATATAACTAATACTCTTAAATTAAATAGGTAATGGATTTAGTAAATTTAAGACTTAGCCCAAAACCCATGGGTTATGATGATGGCCAGTCATAGGGGATAAGGAGATGGATTTGGGTTTGCTTGGAGGTTAAGTTAACCCCTTGGTTCATTATTTGCATCCTTTACATAACCTAATACTCTAAACAAAACCCTAATCCTCTCCACAACCTAAATTCAGCCAAAAATTAATGCCAAAATCCTTAGGGTTTTGGTCAAATAATCAATAACACAAAATTGGGTGTTTTGTTATGTTCTTCGTGAGCCTAAACTAGCATTCAAGCATAATACAATGACGTGTTGTGTATGTAACCATAGAGGCTACTTATTTTAGCAGCTAAAGGGTTTCATTGAACTCTATACGAAGAACAAGTATCCTCGTTGATCAATTGTACAAAAACCAATAGGTTAGTAAATATATTTTCATATTTATGTGTTAAGTTATGTGCATCAAAAGGATCCATTTGGAACGTTCACCGTTGTGTTTTTCTCACTTATAATTTTTATATGATTAATTAATCCTAGTAGTACGTTTATTAGAAGTCATCTTCCCACTAAAATAGACAGTGATACATCGACCGACTTGTAACAACCCATAAAAAATTCATCAACATCATTTCCACCACAAGGTATTTTCATAGGTATATTTTTGCTTTTCATTACATGCATGACTCTCTAGACCTGCTCATGTATCCACCTATGTCAACCACCACTATGTTTACTTGATGTAAAAATCTCAGTATGTCAAGTCTAGGTTTTAAACACATTTTCACTAAGTAAACTATCATTCTAGTACACTATGCTTATCAGAAAACCCTAATTGTACATATATGTTTACGGTTATCTTTAAAACCCTAATTGCTTATATAAATAAGTTTGAAAGTGTTCAACGCTTAGGTATAAGTTACATTAGCAACTTTAGGATATATAAGACTTCCTAGACCATAGTACAACTCCCTAGAACCTAGGTACAAGTCCCCTAAACCCAAAACCATAACTAGGTCATAACTTACCGGAAACTATGTTAAACTTTCTCAAATCTTTACCATAAGCTACCACCACTTAGTATAAGCCTCCTAGGACTTAATCTTATTCACTAAACACTCATAGAACCCTAATCTAGGCACTAAACCCTAGGCTAAACCCTAAACTCTCACTAGACAAAACTAGGTTAAAACTAAACCTAACACCTAAACTAAGCAACTATAGCACCTCAAACTACCCAAGAAAGCACCCTAGCACCTTGTACACCTTCTAGGCATAAGCTAGCAACCACCTAGGTAGCACACAAGTAGGTGCATCACCTACCTGTGTACCATTTCAGCCGCGGCAAAACAAGAACCACAAACACCCTAGCAGCCCCTAGCTAGTATATAGCAGCCCTTAGTCATCTCTTAGACTCTCCACATCACCCCCTAGCTTCCATGAGTCGATCTCCCCCCCCTCTCGACACCTGACCCCCTTTTTGACACCCTATAAAATCGTTTACCCTATAAATACACCCAAACTCTCACTATTTCAAATTACATCTTCCTCTCTTCTTTACCACACATTATTCTGTAGTACTAACCTTAGAAACCTTAGGAGTCGAGGTAACAATAGCCCCCCCCAGTTACTAGTCGGAGTTCCAGAACACCCTATTGATGAGTGTGTAAAAACTCATTCATTCTTGTACATTAGACTGCCAAAAACATTCGAAAAAACAACCCCATAACAATGCATCAAAATGCATAAAATTATTACAAAAGGTGTTTTATATGTCTTAGGATGCAAAAATACCAAAAATTGATGGAAAAACATGCAAGTTTGCTATAATTGGCAGTTTTAGTCCTCACTTTAAGTTTTTACAAAAAATAGTCTAAGCATTTTATTTTGAAGGAAAAGGTACTATCCAAAGTCCTTAGAAAATCAAAAAATTGTCACCAATTGGTCCTTGAGGGGGTGAAAGTGTCTTCAAAAGTTTACAAATTAGTCCACTGAAACTTTGCAAAATGTCAAAAATAAACCCCTGGAGTTAAAAACTTTGGAAAATTATCAGAAATAATACGCGTCCTTGTGTTAATTAAATTTGGCAGGAATTAGTCCTTTTTAGGGTGAAAAGTTTGGAGATTTACATGTTTGGTCCCTGAAGGTTTCACATATTGGCAGAAATTGGTCCTGGATATTCAATGGGAAAAAGGCAACCATGTCCTTATACTATGCGCATATGGCAAGAATGGTCCTTGGAAATACTTCTGGAAAGTTGTCAAAACCTACCCTCAAAAATCTAGAATTTACAACTTTGCGTCCTTGTGAATTACAAACCAAACGGACCCCTTTTTCTTGATTATAACCCAAAATCCAAACTTCATAAACCCATCCCATTCCAGTCCAACCCAACAACCCCCTTGGCCTTTTATTTTCCCAAGGCCCAAACCCCAACCCAAAACGTTTAAAAATAAAAACGTTTTTTTATAAAACGTCTACCCCTCCACCTTTCCCTCCTCCACTTCTTCTCCACCCTGTTTTCCACACCCTCCATCTCCACCACTTATGTCTTCACCTTCACCAGCTCACCCCCTACCACCACCTCATCAAACCCTTACACCCCATAGCCCCCACAATAATGCCCCCTGCATCCCACTATCACAAACACCCCCCCATTTCCTTCGTTACATAAATAATCCCACAAAACTCATAACTTGCTTGAAACAGCTCCCACTGTCTACTAAGCACTTTTGCGTATATTCACAATTATGTCAGAATAATCTCTAGCCACTTGTACAAAACTTTGGCTGCTCCAAAATCCAGTTTAAAGGCCAAGCATTGATTTAAGCCCAATCAACGTTAGATTATAGGTGGGATTTGTTCAGAATAGTAGGTGGGGAGTTCAAAGGTCTATAAAAAGAGGAGGAGATGCAGCATTTTGAAATCTGGACATATCTAGTTTATTTTTAGATTTCTTATGTCGAAATTAGTTGTAATCAAAAAATTCTAGTGCTATTTTAAAGCTTTCAAATACTTTGTTATCATAATTCAGTGTTTTAGATATCTATTTTTTTTCAAACACAAAAACCAAGACCCGTTATTTAATTTCATTCACTTATGTTACATTACGTTTATGGATGTTGAATATTGTCCCTTTCAAGATTTAAAAACTTGAATTATTGGTTGTGTAGTATTCCATGGACTGAATAAGCTCACATAAGCTCCCTAAAAGCTTCTAAAGCTTTTAGGAAAACCATAAAATCCAGTGTAGTATCCAAAAACACAAAAATTAAAAAAAAATCAAGAAAATACAATGAAAAATTAAAAAGTTGCCCCAGGGGTTGAAGACTAGTAGATTCGCTGGAGCATGGTTGTATCTTGGAGGCCATGGTTAGTGGCTATAGTGGAAAGGGCCGTATAGGGATTGTTCTAAGGTCCTTGTTCTTGTATTTCTAGCAAAGAGTGCAAGTTGTAAGTCCAATTTCACCATTTTTTAGCATTTTACTGTTCTAGTGACTAAATCCCTGGTGTAATTGTGCTTAAATTTGTTTTGTTGAATGTTGTTATGTTTAGTTTAGAGCTTAATATAGTAGTCTTGTTTGATTTGAAATTTGATTTTGGCTTTGAAAATCCATTTTCACCTGTGAAATAGTGATTTTGGATCTTATGCTTCTTTATGTTATAAGTTTGTTTATGTGGCTTGATTATGCTTAATATTAGTCGTTAAACATTTTGAAATCATCTTGTGTTTAAAATCTTTCATTTGTTTTGGAAATCCCTCGTTTTTCACTCAATCTGTGAGGAATTGTTGGATTTACTGTCATATGGCTACTTTCCAGTGTTTGTTGCTTGTTGTTCTTGGTCATTTCATGGTTCACCTTCTAGGCATATTAGTTCATAAAGTCATAAAATTCATGGTCATTTCATATAAAAGTTCAAAATCACCTTAAATCTCATTTGTATGAATCTGCTGTTGAATTTCCATGTGCCTAAAGTCCATGATGTATGTGTGTTAAAGTTGTTAGGATAACTTAAATCTAGTCTTATTATAGCCAAATAACTTACTCAGTGATTAAATCAAGACAAAGTTTCACATAAGTCACTTTCTTAATTTTCATACAAAGTCAAAAGTTCACAAAATTTATTTTTGAATAAACTTTGGATTTAGCTTGTAGGTTGAATATTGAGATTTGGTTTAAGAGCTTTTGGGTTATTGTAGTCTTGTTGCTTGTCTGTTTAATAGTATTTTTCATAATTTTTAGTTTGCTTATTACACTGCTTTTTCTAAGGCTTTTTGTTACTACTTTTCTGAAAAAGTGCCCTGTGCACAGTTGTGGTATTCATTTTCATAAGCTTGCACAAGCTTCATTAGAGCTTGTTACTCTGTTCAATTTGTTGATTTGAGAAGCCCTTGTGGCTGACTACTTGATTTAAGTGCTTATTTGCCATATATGCTTATTCTAAGTGCTTAATCTTTGCTTATTATGTCTGCAAATATCATTTCATTTCAATGAGTAGTCAGTGTAAGTGGTAATTTTCACAAGCTCATCAAAAGCTCATTTCTTGAGTTTAGCTTGTGATTTTTGGTTCTTTGAGAAGCCAAGCAACCTAACTTCTTATCTCAGTGCTTATTTTCCAATTTCTAGCTTATTTAATAGGGCTGCAACTAGCTTTAACCTTGTCCCATTTTGCAAACCACTGAGCAATTCAGTGAAATCAAGCCAATTTTATAAGCTCTTAAAAAGCTCACCAGTGGACCCCACAAGGTGAACTTTAGCTTTTTGGAAAGCCTACCAACCCTACTTGCTTCTTCAGTTCATATTTTGGCTTTTAGAGCTTATTCTATAAGTTTAAATTAAGCCAACATTTGACTGCAAGGAGTGTTTGGTTGTTAGTGTTAAGTGGAATAGCTTATTAGCTTATTTCAAGCTTCTCAGTGAATTCCATTGTTCCATTTTCTCATTTTCAGTCTATCTCACTTGTTTTCATATTATTTCACTTTTGGTTTTCAGTATTAAGCTTGTTCCAAGCTTAATTGAGCTTATATCATCCACTGTGAGCCCAAAAGCTCACTGTGAAAGCTCATAAGCTCATTTCAGCTTATTTTTGAGTTCTTAAGTTTTTGTCTTCATTAAACTTTCATAATTACAGTAGTTTAATAGTTTTGTAAAAGAAAAACCACAAAAAGAAATAAAAAAAATAGAATAAGTGCTTATTAGGTCTTATTAGCTTAAGTAATTTGCTTATTTTTGTTAACAACCTAGTTTTTTTTATATTTTTCTTAAGTTCCTGTCACGTTAGAGTAATTTTAGAAAAAGTTTTAGATTTTTCTGTGTTCATTTAATATTTATAAAAAATCAAAATAGTTTATATAGTTTTAGTTAAAATAATTAAATAAAATAGTTTTTATATTAAATAATTATCTAGGATAACTTTTTATAATTTTTCTAAGTTTTATAAGTTTATTAGAATCTGTAAAAATTATATTTGCAATTTTCACTATTCATATAATAGCTTTTGTAATTTTAGTTAATTAATTTGATAATTAATAAATAATTAGTAATTAATTAATAGTAATTATATAATTAGCATAATAAATTTATTTTGAGTTCTAAAATAAGTTTTACATATTTTTAGATTTTTTAAAAGTTTTTAGTTTATTTTCCATAACATTTTCTCATTTTCTTTTTAGTTTAATATATTAATAATAATTAATAAATAGTTAATAATTAATAAGTAATAATTAAATAGTTATAGAAATAGTTTTAATTTTCTAAAATTTGTTTTAAGTTAACATAGACTTTTAGAAATTGAATTTTCAATTTTTTAGGATAATCTCCTATTTAGTTGTATATTTAATTTGTTTAAGTAATTAGAAATAATTTTTAAGTAATAATAATTATATAAATAATTAGATAAATAAGTTTTTAAGTTTTTAATCATTTTCTAAGTTATTTAACATTTTTAGAATTTCATTTTCATTTCCTAAGTTATTTTCTCATTTTTAGATAATTTGTTTTAGTTTTACTAATAATAATTAATATTTACTTTTTATTTTTGTTATAATTTAGTTAATCATCATTTTTAATTTTATTTTTCTATTTTTATTTTGTTTAATTTGCATTTAAGTCGCTGTAATTTACAAATTTTAACTTTCTTTAAAGTGATCGATTTTTGTTCATATATCCCTCTTTCTATTCAACATATTGTGATCCTAAACTCGTTTTTACACAGAATATCACATCTCTTGGGACTTTAACGACCCGGGAATAACTATACTCCTTGGTTTTGCATTGTGTCTTTAATAGTTTGACTTTTGTTGACCAAATCCTTGGTTAATATTAGTTGACTGTTTTAGGACCAATCAATTTTTGGCGCCGCTGCCGGGGAGGTGTGCTGCGTTTTACGGGTTCTTGACGTACCAGTTTGTTGAATTTTTACCCATAGTATATACCCCTTATATATATCATATATTTTTCTTCCATAAACAATATAAAATACAAAAATATTTTCTTTTTCTTTTTATATATATATATAAGAAAAAGGAATACTTGTCACCAAGTATTTCACCAAAAACTAAATAAAATATACATCCTCGGTCTTCCGTGTAAGGAGGGCTGTTGTAAACCATAATAAGTTACAACATAATATAACTCTATCCTTTGTATCTCTGTGAGTGGTCTACCTTTTTCAAAGAAGCCACTCATTTGTGATTATTAGGTTGAGTTCCTGTGAAACTTGAATTTATTCAAGTAAATTTTTTTAAAAAAAACCAAAAAGTTGTCGAAGTATCGTGCTCACATACTTTGCGATGAGAAGATTGTGCGTGTACCTTACGGCAAGGAGATTTTATATATACAAGGAGATAGAAAAGGTTTGAGGAGTCCATCCAGATTAGCAGTCATATCTTGCACTAAGATACCGAAGCTAATGGAAAAAGGATGTTACCTTTTCTTAGCTCACATATCTGCGAAAGAAGGGAAGGTAAAGGAAGAAAAGCGCATAGAAGATGTGCCCATCGTTCGTGATTTTCCGGATGTGTTTCCCGATGATTTGCCGGGAATCCCGCCCACTAGACAAGTGGAGTTTCAGATTGAGTTAGTACCTGGTGCTGCACCCGTGGCACGGGCACCTTATCGACTTGGACCAGCTGAACTAGAAGAGTTGTCGAAACAACTGGCGGAGTTAGCCAAGAAGGGATTCATTCGACCAAGTTCTTCACCTTAGGGAGCCCCAGTTTTATTCGTGAAGAAGAAGGATGGATCATTCCGTATGTGTATTGATTACCGTGAACTGAACAAGTTAACGGTAAAGAATAGATACCCGTTACCTAGAATCGACGACTTGTTCGATCAACTCCAAGGATCGAGTGTGTATTCGAAGATCGACCTGAGATCGGGATATCATCAACTTAGAGTTCTCGAGGAAGATATTCCGAAAACGGCTTTTAGAACCCGTTACGGACATTACGAGTTCCAAGTGATGCCGTTTAGGTCGACTAACGCACCGGCGGTATTCATGGATCTCATGAATCGGGTGTGTAAGCCTTACTTAGACAAGTTTGTGATCGTGTTCATCGACGATATTTTAATCTACTCGAAGAGTGAGAAAGAGCATGAGGAGCATCTAAGACTCATCTTAGAATTGCTCAGGAGGGAGAAGCTGTATGCCAAGTTCTCCAAATGCGAATTTTGGATTCCAACGGTACAATTTTTGGGTCATGTGATTGATAGACAAGGAGTACATGTATACCCCGCTAAGATTGAAGCTATTAAAGATTGGGCTGCACCGACAACCCCGACGAAAGTTCGTCAATTTTTGGGTTTAGCCGGTTACTACCGAAGATTCATTGAGGGATTTTCGAAGATAGCAAAGCCGCTAACCAAGTTGACTCAAAAGAATGTTAAATACGAATGGGGAGATAAGGAAGAGGAAGCATTTCAATTACTTAAGAAGATGTTGTGTAGCGCTCCTATCTTGGCATTGCCTGAAGGTAGCGAAGACTTCGTTGTCTATTGTGACGCTTCTCATAAAGGTTTGGGAGCTGTGTTAATGCAACGAGAGAAGGTGATAGCTTATGCTTCCCGACAGGTCAAGAATAACTACACCACCCACGATTTGGAGTTAGGTGCTGTGGTTTTCGCCTTAAGGATATGGAGACATTATTTATATGGGACCAAGTGTGTTGTATTCACTGATCACAAAAGTCTACAACACATCCTGAACCAAAAAGATCTCAACATGAGACAGCGACGTTGGATTGAGCTGCTAAGCGATTATGATTGCGAAATTCGCTAGCATCCAGGTAAAGCAAACGTCGTTGCTGACGCTCTTAGTCGGAAGGAGAGGATACCACCGTTACGAGTTAGGTCATTGGGAATGACTATCGTATCGCCGTTACCATCTCAAATATTAGAAGCTCAAACGGAAGCGTTGAAAGCAGAAAACCGACCTGCTGAGAATATATTTGGGATGGCAGAAAATGAGAAGGGATTTGTTAAACGTTCTGATGGGATATTATGCTTTGGAGACCGAATTTGGGTACCATTGTATGGAGGAATTCGCGAGTTCATTATGCATGAGTCACATAAGTCAAGATACTCTATTCATCCTGGGTCTGACAAGATGTACCAGGATCTGAAAAAGTTATATTGGTGGCCAAACATGAAGGCGGATATAGCATTATACGTTAGCAAGTGTTTGACATGTTCGAAGGTTAAAGCTGAACACCAGAGACAGTCAGGTTTATTGACGCATCCAGAACGTCCGGTTTGGAAGTGGGAGCGGATTACGATGGATTTTATTACCAAATTACCAAAGACGGTGTAACACCCCCAACTCAAATATGGCAGCTATCGTGCTGGGGGTATTACGAAAATAGAAACCAGGCACATTTATAGTAAATGACCACAACTTGGGACGTTTGAAATGTGACCAAAACATATCATTCGATTTACAAACCGTTAAGAGTACAAGTACTCTTTAGTCAAAGTTGCAGCGGAAAAGTAAATAGAGTTTGCAGCGGAAAAATAAACAAAGTATAGCAGCGGAAATGTATAAGACACGAAAGGTTTTACGAATGACATGCAAAATAGGGTAGTAAAGTAGTTAAGCTGCCGTGACAGAAACGCCCCTCCAGCCTTAGCCACTCCTCCACGCCCAAATTATCATCATGCCAAGCTAAACGTTATTACCTGAAAATACATGCTTAAAAAGTCAACACAAAGGTTGAGTGTAATCCATAGGTTTAAA
>LBNU01001386.1:2270-12282 GCA_014162995.1 Artemisia annua
AAATATCCACATGATACCCCTCACATGAAGCTCCCTAGTATTGTGTTATGCTTCTAACTTAAAATAGGTTTTTTTTTTACTTATATGAAAATAGTCCGTTTATACCGTTCAAGTGTACATATTTACACTTTCTACCCTAAACTTATAAACTTATAACATTTAAGCATATAACTTTCTAACTTTTGCACATTTAGTCCCTATACTTATATATTTTATAGAAATGGCAAAAATGGTCCTTAAAATATACTAACTTTCAATATTTACCCTTTATACCCTTAACTTAACAATATTTGCAAAACTAGTCTTTTTAAGTTTATAACTTATTTTACTTTCTATCCTAGGGTTTTAGAACTTTGCAAAAAGAGTCCTTATACTTATAACTTCTAAGAAATATCAAAAACAGTCCCTAGACTTCATATTTTCAGAAATTTACATTATTTATCCCTATGCATGAAAACTATTGCAAAACTAGTCCTTTATCCATGCAAATTATATTCTAATGAGATAATTAACTTTCCTAGCTTATGTTTAGTTAATATATACTTAACTAAGTCTCCTAATTCAGATTTTATCATATAATGAGGCAATTTAGCACATAAACATATAATTTTCTATAATTAGGGTTTCTAAATGAAAACTTTTAAAAGAAAAGGTTCAAGGCTACTATAAAGGTTCTAAGGCATTTACTAGGAATCCTATATCAGTACTAAGGCTACTAGGATCAAGATTGAGGCTTACCTAGGTCGTGCAAGGCTTAACGCGAATAGTTAGGGTTTTCTCGGCCAAAACTCAACTCGACAAGGCTCAAGGGCTTTGGTACTCGACTTCTAAGGGTTCTAAGGACCTTATACTATAGAAATGTATTGGTAAAGAATAGAGGTAAGGTGTGAAGAGGAATGGTGTAGTTTCATGGGGGTATTTATAGGGTACGGGGGAGTAGCGAGCAAGTAAAGGGTAAGCTAGGTATCGAGGAGGGGGGAGGCCGAGTAAGCAAAGCTAGGGTGTGAAATGGAAGACCTAAAGGGTGACTAAGGTGAGCTAAATGGTAGCTAGGGGGCTGCTAGGCTGGTTGTGGCCATGGTGAAGCCGCAGGGTGAAGAAGGTGACAAGGAGGTGATGCACCTCCTTGCTTGCTTGCTTGCTTGTGAGGTGCTAGGTTGGTAGATTAGTATAAGGGAGGTGCTAGGGTGCTAGCTTGTGAGTTTTGAGGGACTAAGGTAGCATGGTTTAGGTTTTAGGTTTAGTTTTAACCTAATTTTGCCTAGTGAGAGTTTAGGGTTTTGCCTAGGGTTTAGTGCCTAATTTGATGTCCTATGAGTGTTTAGTGACCAGTATTAAGTCCTAGGATGCTTATACGAATGGTGGTACCTTATGGTGAAGATTTGGGAAAGTTTAACCTAGTTTCCGGGAAGTTATGACCTAGTTATGGGTTTGTGCTTATGAGACTTGTACCTAAGTTCTAGGGAGTTGTACTATGTTCTAGGGAGTATAATATAACCTAAAGTTTCATTGTAACTCATACCTAAGCTTTGAGCACTTTCAAGCTAGTTCAGATAAGCAATTAGGGTTTTAAAGTTAACCGTAAACACATATGTGCAATTAGGGTTTTCTGAAAAGTATAGTGTACTAGAGTGATAGTTTACTTAGTGAAATTATGTTTAAAACTTATACTTGACATACCGGGATGTTTACATCAAGTAAACATAGTAGTGGTTGGCATAGGTGGATACGTGAGCTTGTCTAGAGGTTATATAGGCAATAGTGGTATAGCAAAGCAAAAATTTTACTCAAGAAATAGCTATAGGCATTTATAACCTAGATCGTGCTTAGTGAGGGCCTAAGTTAAGTTAGTAAGGCTTTGCTATCCTATGCGAAGCTAGTAGGAAAGTTAGTGGGTTGCTACAGTCTCCCATCCTAAAAGAAAATATCGTCCCGAGATTTAGTTAGTGTTAGTGGGTAAGGGTGAGAATAGATGGGGATATTTAGCACGGATTTGATTCTCTCGTTCACAAGTATACTCTGGTCCTCTCTCAGAGTCCCAGCGTACCTTGACGATAGGAATCCGCTAGTGTTTTAGATTTTAGACCTCTCGGTCTATGATTTCGATTGGTTCCTCTGTGAAATTGAGCTTATCATCCAATTGAAGCTCTTTCATAGGAACGATGAGTGATTCATCCGATAAACACTTCTTAAGGTTTGAGACGTGAAACGTATCGTGTATGTTACTTAGTTCATTCGGCAATTCAAGTCGGTATGCCACTGGACCAATTCGTTCTAAAACCTTAAATGGTCCAATGTATCTCGGACTAAGCTTTCCTTGCTTTCCGAGATGAAAGACACCTTTCCTAGGTGAAACTTTCAACATAACCTTATCTCCGACTTGAAATTCTAAAGGCTTACATCTTATATCGACATAAATCTTTTGCCGATCTCTTGCGGCTTGTAAGCGTTGTCGGATTTGAACTATTTTCTCATTAGTCTCATGGATTATCTCTGGACCCGTAAGTTGAACTTCTCCAACTTCGGCCTAGCAGACAGGGGATCTGCACTTTCGCCCATAAAGTGCTTCATACGGTGCTGCCTTAATACTAGCGTGATGACTATTATTATACGAGAATTCTATCAATGGTAAGTGTTTCCCCCATCCTTTTCCAAAATCAATCACACATACTCGAAACATATCCTCGAGTGTTTGGATAGTTCTTTCACTTTGACCGTTGGTTTGCGGATGATATGCCGTACTCATGTCTATCTGAGTACCTAAGGCCTTTTGCATAGATTGCCAAAATCTCGACGTGAAACAAGAATCACGATCCGATATGATCGATGTTGGCACTCCATGTCGGGAAACTATCTCCTTGAGGTATAACCTAGCAAGGGTTTCCATATCATCCGTTTCTTGTATAGGAATGAAGTGACCTGATTTCGTAAGGCGATCAACTATTACCCAAATAGTATCATGCCCGTTGGATGTTCTAGGTAATTTAGTGATAAAATCCATCGTAATTCTTTCCCACTTCCAAATGGGAATCTCAGGCTGTACCAATAAGCCAGATGGCTTTTGACATTCAGCCTTTACTCTAGAACATGTTAAACACTTGCCTACATATCTAGCAATGGATGCCTTCATGTCGGGTCACCAATAGTGTTTCTTCAGATCCTAATACATCTTGTCAGAACCTGGGTGGATGGAGTACTTAGAATTATGGGACTCGTGCGTTATGATGTTCCTTAAGTTACCATGATAAGGTAACCATCTCCGACCCTTAATACAACGAGTTCCGTCTGAACGTATCTCAAAAGCCTTATCCATCCCTCGTAATTTCTCAATTCTACGATCTTCCTTTTTGAGGGCTTCATTTTAGGCTTTGAGTATTCGAGAGGGTAAATCCGAATGAAGAGTCATAACTAACGACCTAACTCTAAGTGTTTGATTCGTTCCTTACGGCTCAAAGCATCTGCTACTACATTAGCTTGGCAAGGGTGGTAACGAATCTCACAATAGTAATCAGTGAGCAGTTCTATCTATCGACATTGTCTCATGTTCAACTCTTTTTGATTAAGAATATGCTGTAGGCTTTTGTGATCGGTGTAAACCGTACACTTAGTGCCATACAGATAATGTCTCCATATTCTTAGAGTAAACACTACTGCTCCTAATTCTAGATTATGTGTAGTGTAATTTTCCTCATGCGGTTTAAGTTGTCTTGATGCATAAGCGATTACCGTATCTCTTTGCATCAATACAACTCCAAGATTTTCCTTTAATGTAAGGAACATATTACTAGTGTAACTGAGCTGAGTATTTCAAAATTCATTGAACCTCGGTGGAATATAGACTGATCACCTATATTCGACAAGGGACAGTAGGGCATAGCCTGATCACCTATGTCCGACTCAGAGGTGAATTTTGCGATACTGAGAGTAGTTATACTAGAATTATGTACAGATTGATTTTCTACTTTATTTCTGAAAGTTTCAAAATTTATGTTTGTGTGCATAAACATTGCATAACATGAACATTCATATTTACACACAACACACTGACATCATAATACCTTTTCTCTTAGCTGGAATACCGTTTTATCACAATGTGGTTATGTTACAGTCACCTCCACCTCAAACCTTACACTCAATCGATGTTGTACCTTCCGCGTTAAGTACTAAGTACACTATTGAGATAGCCAACTTATTGCTGGTAACAATCAACACCCCCCTTAAGGGTCGTACTCTGAACTTGCCGAAATCCCCATTCAGCAGAGATGTTATGACCCAACAGAAGCCTTAAAACTTTACGGAGTAACCTGAACTATCCTTAGAACATACCCCAAACCCTCCACCCATCCCTCGGGAATACCAGTTGTCTATCATGCTACCTTCTCATAAACTAATAAACTGTATCGTAATAAACATACAAACTGTTTCAATTATCCTACAAACCATTTTGCGGTCATCCAACGAACTGTTTTACTACTATAGTACTATGTAAAAAAAATCAAAAATTTCGACCTTACTACCATTCTATAAATAATTTTCTATTCTCATATAAGCTGTTTTACAAATCATTTCACAAAGAATTTTATAAACCGGTTTTCTACCTTGCTACGATATCATAAGCCAAACTACAACTTTGCTATTATCATGCAAAAAATGAATTGATTTTCCATTCCTCTACAAAACTATTTTACAACCCATTTTATAAACTATTTTGCAATCACCCGGTGAACTATCCACCCAACCAAAAAGCATTTTATGTTACTACCTCTTGGTACTTTTAAAGTAAATTGAATACTTATGTTTATGAAATCCGCCTAGTATTAAGCATCGAACCCCACTCAACCATGACAACTAAACTCTGTCCTTAAATAATTGAAACTTATGTAGACGTACATACTCGACTACACCTTCTCCTATGATTATTCCTATAGAAAGGACCTTCCCTTTAAAAATGTGTTTATATCAAATCATAAAGCTCGTAGCAATAATAATTTTCTAAATTGCTCAATTTGATGGGTAAAATTCTTTCGGTCAAACTTTATCAGAACTTTTGCAAAGTGACTAAACGTTAACCCTCGCGAAATTGTTTCATTTACACCATATTTAAGAACCCATTTTGCTATATTATAAGTCTTTCAAAGTTACATAGCTCTACATAACCATTAATTTCAAAACAATGAGACATTTTCTTTGGGTCAAATTCGTATAGATACTCACTAAAATAAAGTCTTCAAACAAACTTTTATCCTTTCCCCTGAGAAGGAAAGCACAAAATTTCGGAACAAATCTTGAAGACCAATCAGGCCATTATTCATATCACCTTACATCTATTAGGTTAAAATTTTGTGTCACTAAGATATAGACCATATATAGGATTAAGACCAAGAAAAATTTAGAGGAGCCGCACTAACAAGGGTGTGAAACATCGTAAGGTTGAGACTAGAGCCATTATCCTACTAAACTTACTCCAAGAAATATTATACCATACCAAAACAGTAAAAGGGGATAACCAATAATAGACAACCTAATTACTCTCCCACAAACAAAGAGAAAACCTTAAACAATCTCGTGGGACCCAAATCGGTTACAAGTACCATCACCCCTTCCCGAACACCATACTACCGGATAACATAAACTGAATCGCGGGACGCGATTCCTTGTAAGGAGGGTAGACTGTAACAAACCGGAATTTTCCAAACTAATTTTAAATAATAAATGTGAATTTATTATTACCTGACTGTTTAATTAAGCATTCATGAGCTTGCATAACTATTTCGAGAAGTAAACCTGCACACTGTAGCTTACAGTAACTCACTGCATTGTTTATTTTATCAGAAATTGTGAATATTTCGTTTCCTGACTATTATTGATTTAATTGTATATTCAAATGAGAAATATCTCGCACACAACACCACACGCGTACCGACACAAACCTAGTAACGGCATGAATCCATTGTTGGTTATCCTGAATCAATAACTGTGTTTTTATATTACTTTCACAAAAACGTTCTCATAAATTATATATTTTCGTGCTCACGCCAACCTGAAAAACTTAATTACACAGGAACTCAACGAAACATAGAGTACACCTAAACCAACTAATCAAATACTTACGTTTGTATAAATAAACCCATACTTTATTTACATTCACCTTTATTATTTAACCCCTCGCTTTTAATTATAAAGCACAAAAAAAAAAAAAAAAAAAAAAAAAAAAAAAAAAAAAAAAAAAAAAAAAAAAAAAAACTGCAAATCAAAACACCTATACATACATATGCATAAAATAAGATAACGTTTTATCCCGTCTTACTTATCCCCCCACACGTCTCCTTCCTCTCTCTCTCTCCTGCTACGCTTCATCACCTAAACAATGACCACGAAACAACAAAAATTGGCCCTAGCATCGCAGGTCTGATCCCCTCTTTGTCTAAACTCTCGAAGTCAACATATCAACCAAAAGAGATGAGGTTGATGGTATCCACTTTTGGCTATGGTTCGACTGATAATGAGGATTGAAGAGTCAAACCTTCCTTGTTCCTATCTTTTCTTATACCCCTAATTGGTCCACAAGCAAACCACATCCCAAAAACTTCACTAAAAAATTTAAGGGTTTACTGTGGTGGTTTGCTTGCTTGGAATCGGAGTTGGGTTCTTGATTATTGGTCTTCATCTTCATCGACATCACCACCTCTCCCATTAAGGTTTTATGATTTCTCTTTTTACTATAAATCAGAAATTTTTGGTTTGTTATGAAAGATTGTTGTTGTTAATATTTCAATAAAATTTTGGGAAGGTTAGATGTTGTGTTGATTTTGGATCTCTGATTCAACCAATCGCATATAATTATTTTCATGGTATTGATTATGACCATTGTTGTTGCTTGTTATGGTATAACTAAATGAGCAAATAAACTTGTAAAATTTTAAGTATTGGCTTACTCTTGGAAGTGTTATCTGTGATCAGATTATCTTGTTGTGTTCGTTCTTTTTTTTAGTTAGACTAGGGTCTTGTTCTGACTTACGTCGAAACCCACTGTGGTCGTACCACAGTGGTGAATTCTTGCTAGTTCTGGTTCTAATGTGTTGGTACTGGTTTCTTTCTTTTTCTTTCTCCTTGTCCTGCTGTCCAGACACTTATCAGTGGGTCTTGTTCACCTCACTTGTTAAATTTCAACATCAAGAATGAAGTAAACTAAATGTATTTTGGACTTGGCTAATAAACCAGGAGGGGTGTTAGTTTGGTTTGTGTTTCGGTCCAGCGCAGCCCTCCTAAAAAGGGTGTGTTTGCTCCTAAATTTTCTGCACAAAAGGGTGGGTTTGGATATGCATACTTTCAGCCCCTAAAGGGCGTGTTTTGTTTGGTTATTTTTCTGCACAAATGGTGCGTTGGAGCTGCTGATTTCAGCCCCTAAAGGGTGCGTTTGGTTTTGTGTATAACAGACCACAAGGGGGCGTTTGGTTCTGCTTGTTTACAGCCCACCAGGGATGTGTGGATCTGTTTGTGTTTCTACCCAACGGGGCGTTTGGTTTTGGTTTTCCACGCGGCCAAACAACCCACAAAGGGTGAGTTTGGTCCGATTATGTTTTAGCTCGCGAGGGTGTGTTCGGTTTACCTTACGACTTGATTTCCGACTTGTTCCACTTCACTCGACCACGAGTTTCTCAAACATAATTTATAACTCAAGATTACATATATACTTAACACATACAAGCTTGAACTCTTATGCATTCAAACTTATAAAAACTAGTCACGACTAAACTTGTAAGTTTTAAACATGCTTATTAATTTATATCGCCTATTTAGATTATATTAACTTGATATGGTTTTATAAAAGCTTAAGTGAGTTTTACAAATTTTAAACCAGAGATATTTACGTAAACAGATACATTGTAACTTATAGTTATCACGAGCAACTAAAAGGTATACACGGGTCGTGCCTAATTTTCGTCACAAATCGACACTTAGATTATTTTCTATCATAACCCGACTAAAGGACGAAAAATAAAATATTATATTTCCCATAACCAACTCATGTTAATACATACAAACATACACTTTTATAAACACATAATTTATCATCCACTAACTATTTTATTTTCGGTAACTTAAACTTATAAATATACAATTAGTTAACGACATGTTTATACCTTCCGACCACATCTATTATTCACGACACTTTACTTGTGATTATTTTTCATACCTTGTCTATCGGATACCTTTGTAACGAATACTTATTCGTCGTGTATACTTTATACTCATATACTTATGCACTTCCAAGAGCCAATACTTGCAAACGCTTAGAAAACCGTTTTAAACTTAAATGCTGCCACACAAGCAACAATGACATAAACAATTTAAAACTTTTAAACTTCATCGAGTCTCAAACTTGAAACTGTAAACTGATGAGACGAAAAATGTTACGTTTTTAGGGGTCGGTTTGAGTCCTAATTCACATGTTTTTGGTTTGGATTTCACCCAAAGTCGTTTCTTTTCTCATTTTAGGTACTTTTGAAGGGAAAATCACAAAAGAAGCATTTTCGAGCGTTTTCGGAGTGAAAAAATGCGGAAAACAACAAAAACTCAAAAGACCTTAAAGATCACAGAAGGTGACGCCGTCACACTCTACAAGGTGACGCCGTCAGGAACAAGTGAAGTCCAGAAGTGGAAAAAATACTCGTGACGGGCCAGAGAGTTTGTAGTGCAAAATTGTGACGCCGTCAACCAAGGCCGTCAGATCTGGAACCAGCAATCATGACCACGTCAACTGAGGCCGTCTGGAAACCCTAATCGCCGAGCTGACGACATCACCTATTGGGCTGACGCCGTCAGCCCGCGTTTTCTATATATATAGAACGATTTTTCTTTATTATATATAACTTGGTGGAACTTTAGTCGAATTTTGGAGTGGAGAACTTTAGGGTTAAACCATAGTTCGTGTATTACAGACCTTAGAGGGTATCCTAACCCCTCTAACTTGCATGTTTAATCCAAGATAAGTCTTTATTCATACAATATGTCTTTGTGTTGTGTGATTTATGCTTGTGCTTGTCTTTCTTTCAACATGCTAGGCTAATTTACCTTGTGTTTGCTTAGATCTAATGAAACCTAACTATTGATTATCATGTGATGTGTATGTTGTGATTGTTTTTGGGTGAATTCCTTAATAAGTGTCGATTTTTCCGGTCAAAATTTTGAAAACAAGCACACACACACCTAACCTAATAATTATTGTGGGAGTGAAAAGTTAAGTCTCGACTTACATAGGTTACTAATATAAGTAGCGTTAGCATTTTGCAAAAACGTTTGCACAAGGGTTTTAGACTTAGTTTGGGAAGTAATAAAAAGAGGATGACGATTACAATTCCCTGGAGACACCCAGTTTGCGTGAATCCCGTTCCATGATGCCATCTTTTGTAAATCAAGCATGATATTTAATTTTGTTATCGTTTAAGTTAAGTCGATTGGAATAAGAAGTCAAAACGGGGTATACTTGGTGACATAATAAATCTTGTAATCCTTTCATTACTTTATATGATCGGATTGCTAGGGACTAGCAATTGCTTAGTGTGGGGGATTTGATATGTGCCTATTTACACATATCTTTTACCTCATTTAACGAACAAAAACGACCAAAAACACCCGAAAAGACCATATAATGTCACAAATATCCTTGGAATGTGTTTTTGTGTGTTTCAGGTACAAATGGATTGAAAACAAGGCAAAAGTGAGCTAAACCGAGCTTGGATGGGAAAACGGAGCAAATTGGAGCATTAACCGGATCGACTCGACACTATTTTTAAGAAAAGGACAAAAAGTCAAAGCCGAAGTCAATCCCGGGTACGTGACATGGGGGAGACATGGAAAACCTAACCAAAACCCATAACTTCCCAAATCACCCCTTATCAAAGACCAAATTCCCAAAATATCCTCACCCGACACCTAAGTTCCCAATTTACCCTTTATCCCGACACTTAAATGCAAATTCATTTTCAAAACCTTAAACCATTTTCCAAAA
>LBNU01001387.1:3983-18097 GCA_014162995.1 Artemisia annua
GGGGAGAGATGTGTTTTCTAGGTATACTTGAAAAATTTCTGGGTAAGTGCATGGTAATTTATAAGTGAAAATAAAACTTTCGAAAAAAACCTCGTCATAACTAATTCGTTATAAAGGGCCGATTTTCAAGTTCTTTATATCCCCCGAAAGGTAAAGGTATACTGAAACATATTTTCAAATAGTTTGGCAAGTTGTGAAAAGGTCTAAGGGCTCGTTTTTGACAAATAGATTCGTACATCAGCAAGCACATTCCGGAAATTGTAAAGTAGTCTAGTAAGTATTTGTTTGGCATAATTTCTGTCGTTATAATCTTTTAGCGGTTCAAAGGCATAGTTCTCCTCAAGAATGTATTTCTAGTTCTTGGTCCAAAATTAACCAAAACTCACCTGAGTTTACCCATATTTAAAATAGGGACAGAAGGCTAAACATAAATGATTCCAAAAATGAATAACTTGAGTTTGTACATGTCCAAAACCACTACTAACGAACATCAACTCATCCCTTAATCTACCATACACCTTCTTAGGGTTGTCAATGGTTCTCCTAACCATCAACCATTTTCAATCATTTCATCAAGGTTTCATAAGGAATTCATTTTACACCATAAATGATAAGAAATTTAGGTTTTGTGGTATTAACATCAATATGCAGTTGCAAAATGAAACAAAAGTACATAAACCTGCAAGGAATTCATGGTAGAATTATAGAAAAATTTATGGTTCACTTACTTGAAAACCTTATAACTTTTGGGTAAGAAAAACCTACAATCCAATAGGTTTATATTACAAAACCTTGTAATGAGATCGTGATCTAATACTTGTAAAATACTTTAATACTTGAAAAATTCTTGGTCCTTCTTGGTCTTTGAGGTTGAACGTAGCTAGGGAGAAGCCAAGGAACTAGAGAAAATTTTTTTTTTTTTTTATCTAAAATAAAAACACCTTGCAATGTATGTTAGTTAGGTGGAAATTTTAGGATTTATGTGTGATTAGGAAGAGAACAAGTTGTCTCTTTAGGCATTTAGAAGGCCAGCCACCTCAACATGAGGTGGTTTGTGGTTCATCTTTTGTGCAATATATATTTTTACGGGGTAACCGTTTATGTATAGTTTGGCGGTTTAGCGTTTTCGGGTAACCGGTTATATTAAAAATAAAATATAACGGGTCAATAGGGATATTTAATAAGGTGTAAATTATAAAAATATAATTCAGTAAACATTGGTATTTTTGATAGGTATTCTTTTTAATACTCTTGGTTGTTATATAGTTCAAGTAAAGGTTTATTATTTGGTTAACCACCAAAGAATAAATAATATATATTTATAACCTTAGTGGAAAAATAACTAATAAAAATGTATTAGTGCTCGTAGTGGAATTTGTTTGTACATTAGGTTAAAAACTAATAACTTGTCTTATTATTTATATACAAATAAATAAATAATGGTAACTTGAAAATATATATCTACGAGTGGAATAGAATGCAAATGATGTCGTGATGCAATGTAGACTAACCCTAGTCTAGAAAATGTACGATGGTTGACAATGTGACTTAACCTACCCGGTCTCGTCAAATGGATACTCGTAAACCCTGTTTGCGTGAAATGTTGAATTGAAATTCAATGAATAGGAAATGTCGGGAATAAGGAAAATTGGCCTGAAATGGAGAATTGTGACAAACCCTTATTATTTTTATAAGTTGATCGTCCTATAAGTTTTAACTACTAATAAGTTATGTGTGTACTTAGGTGAAAATTTCTCATCCCATCTCTTATGACACTCATATTCAGACTTCAATGTCGAAACATATATCTTAACTACTTATAAAGCAAAAACGGTCAAAGGGGAATGTGGAATTGTGGAAAAACTGAATTTTCAGTCAATCCCCATAATGCCCTTCTAAATCGAATTAAGGAAACTAATTACTACTTTGAAAGGCTGTAAACGAGTTGTAACACACGTCTCTCATTCAATTACTCTATTATCTCTCTCTAAAAACATGCAACATCAATCTCCAATTCTCCACTCTCTCTTTAACCACACACAGAAAAATACTCTCATCTAAAACCATTGAAACACCACCACCATCAAACCCCTCCCACCACCGAACGCCACCAACACCGAAACGGGTTTTCAAGGTTTGTAGTTTTTTTCTTTTTTTTTCTTTTATAGATCTACAAATTTTATATAATTTTTTTATATAGATCAGTCGCCGCTGGTCGCCGTCTTTGCTGACGTTTCGCCGGAAATACGTGTTGCCGCCGCTGAACTGTTGTGTTGCCGGAATGTGTATCATTTATTTTTAAAATTGTTAATATTTGGTATAAAATTTCTTGTGTAATTTGCTATAAAGTTTATTGTGTAAATTACTAAATATTCTTATAAAGTTTATATTCTTAATGTATTGAATGTTTTCTTAACATTGGTGGCTGTATTGGTATAAGAAAGCATTCTCGGGTCATTGGTGGTTGTATTGGTATCAAAGAATTGTTTTCGTGTCGAATATTTTTGGTCTTGAAGAATTAAAGGTACATTTAATGTTTGATTTTTGGAATCTTTGTTTCTGGCTTTTTAATGATAAAAATCGATGCCTTCTAATGTTTATTTAGTTAAGTTTAGTTTGAAGTTTATGGAAAACGCTAAATTTAGCATCTTTTAGGTAATCAGTTGCTTGGGAGTTGGGATTGCTTATTGGCGCGCCTCAAAGTGCATAGTCAATCTTAATTGTTAATTGCTAATTATAGAAGAATACAACTATTATTGATAAATAGTGGCTAAGGGTTGGAAGTTTCTGTTTTGCCAATCGCGATATATGGGTTGCTGGTCGCGCAAGAGACCAGGAAGGTGTTACTTGGTTAAAGGGTTGGTCAAAACATGTTTGTGCTATCATGTTCCAGGTGAGCTTCTTGATGCTTTTTTTCGTCTATTTTCTATATTCTATAATTTAGATATGGTATGAATCAGACTATAGACGATTGGAGATGCTACTAGATTGTGATGTCGAAGCTACCCGGTTTTACCCATTACATGCCGTACTTACTTTTCAGCCTCACTGAACAAAGGTGCTTATATGCATATTTGAAGAGGTAAATGAGGAAGTATTTGAGATTTTTTGATGTGTTTGCTTATGCGCTTAAGAAATATAAGCTCGTACTAATTTGCTTATTTTCAACTGTTTGTTTATTCCATTATAAGCATTATAAGCAGTTAACCCCTCATTATCTATTTAGAGAATTTTTATTTTCCTCATTTCAGATAATAGAAGGCTTAGATGCTGTGAGGGAAAAAAACTGGAATGTACATTTGAAGTACGGGGTTTCCGTCGTCTGCACCATCTGGTGTGCTCCGTGCTTTGGTTTGGCTGTATTAACTCATATCATCTCGCTGCTTTTTATTATTATTATTATTATTATTATTATTATTATTATTATTATTATTATTATTATTATTATTATTATTATTATTATTGTTATTGTTTTATGAATTTATTCAGATTTATGAAATATTGGACAACCCAGTCGATGAAGCTCAGTGTGTGTGTGTTTAGGGGGCGGGGGTGTGTTCAGGAGATCAGTTCAGTGACCGGGTTGAGTGAGTTGGTTTAGTGGGTGTGTTGAGGGGGGTGTGTTGATGGGGTTGGGATCTAATTTGCGTTATAGTTTTCGACTGCAAAGTAGATATGTAAAGGATTCCATAAGTTTTTTATTGGTCAAGAACGAGCTACAAAGGTGCATGAAACAAGGGAAGTTGGTGATGGAAAGAGGAGTTATTTAGCTAAAGAAAAAAGATGCTACTCATGCACAATTGCACCACGTACTTGATAACAGTTCAGCCAAGGTAAAAATTAAATTTCACGTATACTTAACTAAAATGATATTAGGTACGAGTTCACATTTAAATATTTATTTTTTATTGCTTAATCACAATGACTAAATCACTTACTATTTTCGTAATATTAACGCATTTACACGTGGGATGACTGGCCAGAAAATCTACGTAGATGTGGCTTTATGGGTAGGTTGGGTACCGTGTCGAACAAACATATTATTACGATTTACGTACTAACCTCTTTTGTTGTAGTTTCTTAGAGATATGATCAAAATAATATACATTATATGATTACATTACACTACCATAAGAATCTAAATATTTATTAAACTGACGTACGTGCGGCCCATATGTGTTAAAAAGAGACTTTGAAAGACTTTCAATATGCTTGAAATGGTTTTTTTTCTACCTCTTTTTAGTAAATTCGTTCGAGATAATACAAAATCCACTGATCCAATTATTAGTAAATGGGTTATAGTTGTTATCTTCATTAAAAAGCAATATGTCATTGACCGAACCACATATATGCCAACTGTTTTTTTTCATACTCAACTGTTCCAATGATTTTGCAGTCAATTGTCAAAGAAGACGATAAGGCCCAAGGGGCATTAAGGCTCTTCTGATGAAGATTCAAGCGCTGAAACTTACATGACGCAATGAATGTCTTCCAGTTCAACGCGGTCTCCAGATCCCCGTTCATAATAGTTACTAACGGAGAGTGGTTGTGGTTAACGTGGCTTTTTTGTATGTTTGGGAAAAATGTCTACAAGGATAGGAAGTGTTGATAAGTTGGAGTTTAAATGACGCACATTAACTTTAAATGGTTGTTGTGTGTTCACAAACTGGTATTGTATGTATTTATAACGTTTCTGTATGTCCACAAACTGGCATTGTATGTATATGATATGAATGAAAATCTAATAGAACCAATTATCAGTGTTAAGACATACTCTGTATTTCTTATTTTAATTGCTCAATGTAAGCTAAAAGTTCAGTTTATTATGCTTCAGTGTGTATTGAATCAGTGGTGCTTATGGATTCTGTTGCGTACTCATTTCCTCGGTGATAGTGAATGTTTTCAAGTTTGTGGAATGGACCTACTCTAATTACTTGCATACCCCCCTCAATTTTGGTGTCTCGACGTATATTAGAGATGTCGATTTTAAACACTCCGCAGCGAAGTGCGGGTTTAAAACCTCGTTACAAATTGTTGTTAGTTTTTTTTTGTTNTTTTTTTTTTTTTTTTTTTTTTTTTTTTTTTTTTTTTTTGTTCCTTCATATTTGGCTAAGCATAGTACTTTGAATTCATTTTTGACTTTCTTTTTTAGTTTCATTTCATTCATAATGATGTTACTTTACAAATCATTTATTCTTAAAGATTTGATCAAAGATTTTTGACAATTCTAGCATACGTATAAAAATAGTTTAAGAAGATATATAGACAACCCATGTTCATTATTTTTAAGAATGTTTAGACAACAATGGTAAATCTTAAAGATTTGATCAACTTAATTATGAGCATAGTCAACTTAGACCAAAGATTTTAAGACAAGTGCAAATCGTTTATTTTCATACAAGATATATATATCGAAACTATTTTCGTCTCATATTGGATATTAACTCATTCATTTACTTGTCTGAAATATGTTCGACTATTCTTTTAAGGAATATCGATCTTTCTTTTAAGAAATGTCAATCAGACAAATGGATTATGTAATGGCACGAGGTTGATATGTAAACGTTTTGATCCTACTGTCATCAATGCTGAGATTGCTGTTAGACAGCACGCTAGAGTTAGAGTGCTCTTGCCAAGAATCCTCTTTCTCTATCTGAAGAAGACATGTTCCCTTTCAAACTAAAGAGAACACAATTCCTTGTTTGCCTTAGCTTTGCGATGACTATTAATAAGCTCAAGGCCAAACAATTCCAAATGTGGGTGTCTATTTGCCCAACTATGTTTTCTAACATAGCCAGCTTTATGTGGCATTGTCTAGAGGGATATCTCGTAGAACAACAAAGGTATTGGTTAAACCAATCAAAGAGTTCCGTCAAACAGGAATCTACACCTCAAATGTATCAACAAGTTATACGCGACGAGTAACGTGTGTTGTTAGTTTTTATCTCATAACTGATGTAATGTTTTACTTTCAGTTTCATTAAATGTTTTTATATGTTGTTTGATAGATGTTAAGGATTTTTTTCTAGACTTTAATTATCGTATAGTACAACCGTTTGCAATTATATTTGATCGGTTCACGTTACATTTTAAACGCTACACAAACCGTTTACCACAATATCACAAATCGCTAATTATATGCCGCTAGGAATTTCCGTTGCTATGCACGGGTACTCGCCTAGTGTTACTGAATACACATAGGATATACNGATTTCATCAACATGCAAAAATAACAACATGTTCTTAGTTTATATGTAGAAAATCTTACACGTTAAACCCAAGCCTAACCATCATATTTTAACAGTTCATGGGCACATGCTATTTCAAATTAGATTAGCGTCGAATTATATTAGGTTTGGTCGAATATTGAGTCGGATTATTAGGGTCGAGTCAGATTAGTCTACGGTCAATAGGTTTGTTTAAGTGTCGGATATAATGGGGTCGATAGGATCAGTTCATGAGTCGAATAGGTAATTAGGGTGTATAACAGAAACTTGGGTGAATGAATAGCATATACTAGATCGAGTTAAACACAGCATGGTTCGAATATTTAAAGTTGAATAGTTTAGGTTTTTAGAACATATCGAATCATACAATTTATCTGTTATTTCATGTGGCCAACATATATTTTTTTTATTCATTTATAGTTTTAACGAAATAAACGATTAGGTTCGCATGTTATAAATGTGTATATATATATAGGTTTCATACTTTGAACAGGAACACAATGACGATTGTGATAGTACCTCGAGAACGATGGATCGAAACTGTAACCACGAACAAGAGTACAAGATCCCGCGAGGCACGACCGAACCCAAAACCTACAGTCTTTCGAAACAAAACCGAACCATTTCGTATCTAAATCGCCCACGATCAAACCGCCTTGCTACCACGATCACGTACACCTCTCTTCAAAACTCTAGTCGTGCTTCCGCTTATTTGGAGGACAAGGTTCGGTTGCTGTTTGATGTTGTTGAGAGTTTGTTTTGGTTTTAAAAATATGTTACTGAATACACATGGGATATGCACGAATGGGTAGGAAGATCTGTCAAAGCGTATAATTATCAAGAGGAAAGTCGTGTATGTGATTTTGGAAACTAAATAAATCATATCAATTCAATAATGTGTGATTGGGAGAAGAATACGGCTCAACAAATGGGATGGGTCAACAATACAGATTTCATTTGCTCTTATCTCTTAATGTTTATAAATTATGGTAAGTTAGTGTTTATATGTTGTATGATATTGCCAAAGATGTAGACAATCAAAACGTGTGATAGGCTTTTAGGTGCCAAATACGTACATTTTGTATGAGGTGATCTTGTTGTATTAAACTTGTACTTATCTTGTATTATCACAAAGTTTAGGCGTGTACAAAAGATAATAGGGAAGCTTAGCCGAATTTAGGCTTGAAGTATTATTTAGGTCATAGTTATACTTGTATTTATTTATCATGAATCATAAGGTTTGAGTTTCATTTACTAATTAGTCCTCAACTTTAAGAAATTTTTAAATTAGACCCAATTTATGATTTTATATTTTAGGGTTTTACAAAATGCCTCCTTGTTATGTTGTTTTTTTTGACTGTCATCTAATGACCTTACATATATTAATTGGAAATTTGCAATCTTGGCTCTTAAATATGTAATCTCTAGGTATGTTTGTGTATTTTTGAACAACAATATCTAATTTGGCCCTTTCGCAAAAAAATAGGTGTTTCATGATATCCTGTAAAGTACTTTTAGATACGTGTTCCAGTTTCTTTAAACTTTGTCATGTTTTTTAGAGTATGGTATATGGTCATGGTTACTGATTCTACACAGTTTATGCTTATAGGGCGACATAAAAGGTTGTCAAAATAGAGTTTAATTTGTTTTAGGATTTTGGAACATTTCCTTTACGGTTACCAACTATCATAGCCAATGTAAGAGGCTATGATAGTGGACTTTAATTGTTTCTTAGACGTTTGGCCATACGAAAATAATTCGCATCTAGGCTTGGTAACTTATTAATTTTGCAGACTGGTGTTTAGCTCGCTGAATCAGTTTGGCAATGGTGTGTTCGATGGCTATTTATGGTGCGTATAGATCTGTGACCGCGTTTCAGGTTGGTGCTTTTACCTAAAGTGGTTATGGTGTGGTGGTGTTCGATAGTTGTCGTTGTGTGTACAGATATGTGACCACATGTCAGGTTGCTGTTTTTTTTGCCAAACGTTATTCCTTGTCAATTCATTAATGCACTATTCTATGTGTGAAGTTGGTGCCTTTGAATTTAGAAGTTGGTGGATGATATGAATCATTTTTGTCAAGCTTTCGGATTTTGCTACTTTTTTAAGAAGCCTGATATTTGTCCCTTGTTGATAGCTAAAAAGGTCATTGATTATTTGTTTGAGAATTCAATATGCTTGGTGATGAGGTGAAAAGTGTACCCGTTTTAGGGGGTCATTTAAGCCCTAATTCGTGTTAATATGATTAAATATTGCCTTAAATCGTTCCTTTTGTCATTTTAGGTACTTTTGAGAAGAATTTTGGAAAACACATCATTTTGGACGTTTTTGGAGCATAAAGTGAAGAAAACGACAAAGTCTCAAAAGAATGCTGGAAATCCTTCCTGACGGCGTCAGAGTCACAAGGTGACGCCGTCAGCCAACCAAGACAAAGGAGTGGATTTTGACTATACGTGACGCCCTAAGCAAGAATTGTGATGTTTACACCTGACGGCGTCAGGTGTTAATAATCCTAGGCCGTCAGGTGTAATGCTAAAGAGAGACGGCCCAGAGCGAGTTTACAAGTGACGGCGTCAGAAGTAGATCTAGGCCATCCGAGAACCCTAATGGCGGCGAGCTGACGGCGTCAGAAGCTGTAAGCTGACGCCATCAGAGTGTATTTTCTATATATACTTTTCTATTTTTCATTCATTAGTGTGCAACTTTTTGGGAACAAACCCTAGACGATTTTGTCAGCCTTTTCAAGGGTTTTTCACCCTTGATTCTTCCATGTTCAATTAAAGATAAGTCTCCATTCAAATTAATCAATATGTCTATGTGTTGGTTAATTATATTTTATGCTTGTCTTTCAATTAACATGCTAGGCTAGATTTATTTTGTGTTTGCTTAGATCTAATGAAACCTAACTAATGATTATTGGTTGTTGGTGTGTTATTACTTGTATTGGATGATTGTTTATTGATGTTAGGCTTAAGAAAACTGGCTAACCTCCTATACGGTAACTTGCTTGAACGTCTTAAGAAACATGAACCAATGCGTACTAGGTTTTTATGGTTGTATGTAATGCATGAGCGAATTCTAATGATCCCATGTTAGGAGCTTCTAGCAGGCTCGACATAGGAGTGAAGTAGGAGCTTATAGAGTTGGGGAAGTACGTACGCCACCCCACAAATGGTATTAAGGAATACACCCGTCATCCACACAATTAATACACACTAACCAACCGGTAAAAGATAGTTAGGGAGTAAGGAAATCTAAGTAAACACACTTGTCTCCATATAAGTTTCACAACCTTTTATTTTCTTGTTATTTTATTTTATTTGCAATAGTAGTTTTTGGGTTAGTTGGCTAGCAACTAATTCCGCCCACTCCTTCAAACCCGAGATTTTACTTGCTTTAAAAAAATATAAAAATACAAAAATAATCATCCCTCATCCTTAGACCTATTAGATTAGTTTTTCATACCTAACGAACACTATTCCTTGTGAGAGAATGATCAATCCCCCGTACTTACCTCTACACTATACTACATCGGTCAGGTACACTGCCTGGTGGGATTGCAAGCTTCTCAAGATCCCTTGAGAGGTAAAACCTGTTGCGTGGTCGCAATCCCGCGTATCAAGTTTTTGGCGCCGCTGCCGGGGAATAGTTATTGTTTAGTTTGAATTTTTATTTTATTAGGTCTACTCACTAGATTCCTTTCTAGTGAGATTTTTATTTTATTTTTCTAGGATCTTCTTTAGTCTATCTTATTTCTTTGTGTTTTTGTTCGTAACCATTACCATCCGACATCATGGAAGGTGGTAGTGTCCTCGATCCCAACAACCCACCACCACAACAACCACCACAACCAAACCAACCTCCTAGAGCCCGTACTTTACGAGAGTACTCCCGTCCTAGCCACCATGGCTATCGAAACACCATTGAGCTCACCCAAGGAGCCAATGTCACTCCTTTGCGATCCGACACCATCTGGTTGGTGCAAAGCGGATGCGCATTCCATGGACTTCGTTCCGAAGATCTAAATCAACATCTCAAGGATTTCCTCAAAATCTTAGATTCCATAGACCTTGATGTTGCAACTCGAGAGACTACCCGATTGCGTCTCTTCCAATTCTCTCTGCGAGACCATGCTAGTCAGTGGCTAGAGCGTCTTCCCGCCGGATCCATCACCTCTTGGGATCCATCACCTCTTGGATTCGATTCAAGGACTTACTCCAAAGAGTCCCTCATCATGGCATCAACCTTTGGCTTCAAATCCAAATCTTCTATTACCATGTTGATTACCACACCAAGCGTGCCATCGATCGAGCCGCCGGGGGCAGATTGCGGGATAGAAGCGTCGAAGAATCATGGGAGATCATTGATGAGCTCGCATCCGACGATGATGAATTGTGGAAAATTTCCCACGACGTACGCGCGGCAGTCAACACATATTCATCGCCCGATAAAGCCAATCAAATCACCGAGGAAAGCGTCAGTGAACTTGAGAAGAGGGTTGCATGTATTATGGAAAGACAAAAAAGACCCTTAGGTCCACAAAGAGCAACTGTTAACTCGGTTTCAAGCATTAGGCAGATACCATTGTCCGAATCACCCCATAGGGAAAATACTAAACTCTTCCATAAGTATGCTCAACCCAACTCACCACCTCAGGAACTTAGTCCAACATTCGAAGCTCGAATGAGTGAATACATGTCAAAACATTCCGAAAGATTGGCAAAATTTGAGGAAGCCGTCTACAAATAAAAGGAGGAGATGGAAGAGAAGATGGCAGAGATGATGGGTATTTTGAGAGAATACACAAAAACAAAAGCTCCTGAAAAAGTGTTGGTGCGAAAAGACGTCGAAATTCCCAACACTAAATTTGTTAATACCACCTCCGTCGTCCAAGGGGGCGAAAATAAAGAAAGAGGAAAGTTGGTGACCATGGAAGTTAACAAAATTGACCTCGTCCCACTTAATGATGGAAACACTAATGCCTGCAAATGCAGTTCCGACAAAGGTAAGGAGGCACCCTCTGAGGGGCACCAAATGGTAGAACGACCAATATCACAACAAGTGAGGCATTAGTTGAAGCACGAGATAAACAAGGAGACTATAAATGATTGGGTAAGAAACTACCGACGTACCCATCTACCCAATAAGGAGTTCAAGAAGAAACCGGATGAGGGATCTGACACATTACCCGGAGGACAATTATATGAGAGCCTCATGAGACATAAGTTAGTCGTAAAGCAAGAATTCTACGGGGTCTTTGAGTTACCTTGCAGCATTGGAAAACTCAAGTATCTGGCCGCGGTAGCTGACCAAGGTTCCGATGTAAACTTAATGCCGTTATCCGTTTATGTGCAGCTAACCAATGAACTGCCATCCATCACTCGTACTAAACTTTCCTTTACAAAGCATTCTTATGAGTACCCGTTAGGAATTGCAGAAGATGTTTTGGTTAACGTTGCTGGATTCATGTATCCGGTCGACTTCATGATCATTGACAGAGATGATACGAATATGCCAATAATTCTTGGGTCACCATTTCTCGCTACTACTAGGGCACAAATCAATTATGAAAGTAATACTATCCGAATCAAAAAGGGAAAGAAAACAATAAGCTTCCCAACGATCCCAAGATACATCAGAGAAGCTACTCTACGAAGGAAGATGGAAGCGGACCCCAGTATACTCCATGATAATGTTCGAAAGAAAATCCTTGCATGGGAGGCAAAGATTAAGAATTACAAGGAGAATGAGATAGGAGAAGGTAAGGATGATAAGGAGAATTTTGTGGAGGTTGAGGAGCAGGTCGATAGCCACGTGGAGTTTACAAAAGGGGACTTAGTGCTCCTAAGGCATCTAGAATCAAAAGCACCCACCGATGAACCCAGTCCTTGGTGTTACGGACCATTCACAATTAAAAGCCTACATCAAGATGGGGTAGTTAGCTTGATCAGCAAAGGAGGAGGTGAAGTGACTGCGAGTGTTGAACGATTGAGATATCATCATCCAGATAACAAGGATTATATCTATCAGGGTTACGTTGTAATGCGAGATGAAGTCACGTAATGTACCGTGACTTTGAGTCTAGCTACAAGACTTGTTAATAAAGAAAAACGCTTCTTGGGAGGCAACCCAAGCTTTATTTGTTTTGAGTGTTTATTTGTTTGCTTGATTTTATTTGTTTCCGTATGTATGTTATTTTTCTTGTTATTGATTCATGCTTCAAAAACTAACTTGTGAAAATGCTTTATTTTGTTTTTAACTTCGTCTTAACTACATATAAAGGTATTTTGCAAAAGATAAGTGTAAGGGAAATCTAAATCAGTTTATAAGAACGAATGAACATGAATCATAACAATGTAAATTAACATGCATATTAGTACTTGTTTGAGTCAAATGCTTGTATCGAGTCATAATGATGTTTCTGCAGGAATTCCAGGAAGTAAGGTATAGTTTTTCCAGAAATTTTTCGGAACTTAACATGAGAATTCTGTCAGATCATTTTTGACGGCGTCAGGCATTATAACCTGACGGCGTCAGGCAGTAATCTTCTGAAATTTTTGAAAGTTTTGTTTTTCTTCCGGAATCATAAAAAGTTTTGTTAATTCTCTAACTTATAATCTCCAGGAATTCTGCAAAAACATTCATTCCACAAGCATTATATCCTATTATAGATTATACCGCCGATTTTACGCGAGGTTCGCCTTTATTGTTTTTCAGGTTAACAGGTTATTTTGGACAAGGAGATGATTTATATTTCGGAAGGGAAGCTTTGAGCGTTCATCTTTCTTGGAAGAAGATCTAACCATGTTACCTCACTATCCACACCAAACGAATCAGGGGAGTATTTGTTTCATTCTTTCATTTTCATTACTTTTACATCTTTTATGTGAACATTGGGGACAATGTTCGGTTTAAGTGTAAGGGGGGGTAAATGAAGACACCTTAGAGAATGCAATTGCACTTGATTTTTGTTTGTTTGATAGTAAATTTGTAATAAAACCGAGAGAAATATTTGTTAGGGCAATTTTAGCGCCAATTTAAAATTTTTTACAACATTTAGAAGTGAAACTTTGGTCCTAATAAGCATCTCATGGATAGGAAATTATATGACTAGCACAAAAAACCGTACCACTAAAAAATTTTCCACCCCAAATATGTGAGGTTCGCCCCTAGAATTGGTAGGAAAAGCATTTATACTATGATGTGTGTACCGGTAGCACTTAGATTCTAGAACTTGCGTTAGGACCATCTCAAATCCACAAGTGAGACTACATTCGTGTAGTTAGATCTACTACACGATAAGAGGCATTAGGATTAACCCTTTGTTATACACCCGTGTTTTTGTTATAATTACGTTGGTTACATTGGTCAAGTAATTCTCCCACACCTTTGCGTTGTACCCATTTTTGGTACACGATACCCCTAGTACACCCCTTAGAGCCTATCTTTTCGTTTCGACCTTTGAGCATCTTACTCAAAGTGAGAATTTGTTGCACCCCACTTAAATGTACACCCAAATCGCCTTAGCCTACCCTGTATGCACTCATCTTTAGTGCATTATTGTGGCAACATTTGTGTTAAACCCTTTGTTAATTATCTAATTGATTACATGGTTGCTAAGTCGAGTGATATCTTGTACATATTGTTTTGGGATGATTGGGACTCATGGGTAAAGTACTAGTTTAATGGAGTAATGGGGGAAGAACAACATTATTACCCCCATATATGCTAAGTATTTTAGAAAGTACTCCAAGTTTTTCGATTATCTTAATTCGAGTCATTAGATTAGTTATTTGTAAAGTATGTAAAAGTTCAAGTGTAAGGGGAGAACCGAGGCCCCTATGTTGTATTATCTTGGATGGTAGGGCAAGAGTGTATGCAAAAAAAA